>BHDV01065765.1:54220-136794 GCA_005406045.1 Adoxophyes honmai
AATTTGCTAGACGTGGCGCTGGATTTCCGAATCCATGTGCTCTGCCTACCCCTCATGGGAATACAGGCGTGAGAATATGTATATATGTATGTTAAAATGAAGCCGACGGGCGAATCTCGTAAAGATTCACATATTTTTATAATGACACAGTTACATTAATAGCTTGTAAAATCGCAATACGCATTGGTGTGACAGTCATCCACATTAAAATGTAGAAACGTTGGAAAGCTCGACGAGATTTAATTTCCTAAAGGCCGAATCCATAGCTCGACGAATACAGTATACTAATTTAGCTTCTAAAGTGGGAAATCCATCGATATTCCTGTTGAATGGGAAATCTGAAATTCGCTGTTACATTTATATAAGCCGTGGTAGCCCAGCGGTTCGACCTGTGGCCTCTCAAGCAGAGGGTCGTGGGTTCAAACCCCGGGCTCGCACCTCTGATTTTTTCGGAATTTATGTGCGATATCGAATTTTGATATTTACCACGAGCTACTCGGTGAACGAAAACATCGTGAGTAAACCTGCACACAGCGACGAAGCAATTCAATGTTGTGTGTGAAGTTCCTAATCCGCACTGGGGCCGCGTGGGAACTATAGCCCAAGCCCTCTCATACTGAGAGGAGGCCTGTGCCCTGCAGTGGGACGTATATAGGCTGGATGATGATGACGATGATGATTTATTTAAGGGGCTGAAGATGGGATTTCCGATAACTGTCACTTATGTTTTTAGTGGAGTTAGTTAGTCGATTATTCTACACAACATTTTCAGTACCCACTGTTTTCAAAATACATCACGCCTGTATTCCCAAATGGGGTAGGCAGAGTGCACGATACACTACATAGACAAAACCATGACACTATTCCACGTATTGAAGCCACTTCTGGCATATTTTTCATATTTTTTTGAGTTTTGAGTGGGCAGATTATAACAGTGACGGGTTGCTAGCCTGTCGCCTAAAATGTACCTTAACCTATTTCTTAATTGCCTCTGTCTTTATAGGTAACTATAGATACACAGAGGAATCAGCAATCACTTAATTTTCGTCCTTAACCTCCTAAGCCCTGACTCTAATTACATAATTTAGGGCCTCAGACCTAGACAAAAATTTCATGGCTTAAAATGTTGAATCTTACGTAACCTGATGTTTAAGTTCATTTTCCACTGAATAATTTTGTACTTAATGAAGTACATTCGGCTGTTATGCTTACTAGTAATTTGTACTTTATAAAGTACGCGGGGCCTTACGAGGATAAATAGAGTAATTTTTGGAAATCAATCATGTTTTGTGCTTATTCGTGACCCATCATCAAGTATAACGCTCACTACCCATTGCTAATCTTTCGGCCTATTCCCACTAGTTCTACTGGCAGTTCTACTGGTAGAACTAATGGGAAATTTCATTCCCACTAGTTCTACTATTAAGAGGAAATATGCCGGTCGAAGGAATTGAAAAATAGGTATTTGCTAAATCTATTGCTGTCGCGCCGTGACCTGCTCAGACGACGTCGAGTGCGATAAGAACAACTACAGCTCGGACCGAAAATACCTATGAAAATTATTCAAAAACAACGTTTCGTAGTCCCCTGATTTCTTCTCCAAAACTTAACCGATTAAATATGTTTTTTCATTAAATGTTTAAGAAATGTCATAACTGTGTTTCTATGTTCTTATATTTTGATATAATTGTGTTAAAATTGGTTTCTAGAGATTTGAACACAACGGAAAAAACTTGCCAATTTTTCATGTTTTTGAAGGTTAATATCTCCTTTAATAATTCAATAAAGAAAAAAAGGAAAACATAGGAACATGCTAATATATCATTAGATTGTTGATGTAAAAAATCATTGTTCTACGGGTAATATCCAGCGAGGAATCAGGGGACTACGTTTCCATACAAAATGTGACAGCTCCATTTCCTCTTAAAAGGAATTCAGATAATATAGTGGGACTGATTTTTCTCAGATTGAAACCGTTAATTAAAAGGTTTGAGTGTGACTAAATATTATTTCAATAAATTTCCTATATAATTACTGGGAAAAAAATCACTCTCACTATTTCTATTATCTGAAGTCCTTTGAATAGTAGAACTAGTGGGAATGAAATTTCCCATTAGTTCTACCAGTAGAACTGTCAGTAGAACTAGTGTGAATAGACCAATCTTTCCGCACTTTACGGTTATATATTTATGGCTTAAAATAAAGTTACCCTACTGTGTCTTCTCCCGCATTATTTATAAATGAAATAAGTTACTTTTTGGGACGTATTCTCCCGGTAATCGGGTAATTTCGTTACGGATACCTTTCACTATACGCCAGAGGTCGTGTGGGCACCGAGGTCTTACCTGAAAGAGAAAAAAGTAATTAGGTGTCATTTCCGACTTATTAAACGATTATTAGGGCTGATTCAATTAAGCGGGAATAACATTTGGTTTTGGAATAAGTGATTGCTGATCACTTTTTTCGGATAAAAATTGATAAGGTCACTGTAAAGTGACTTATTCTAATAAAAAGTGTTTGGAGCAAACATCTCCCTTTTTTCCCTAGAAATCGTAAAGGCAAGGCAACTAAAGAGTCACTTTAGTTGCCTCTTACGACTACCAAATCTACTAGGTAACCTATATAGTTTATTAATTATTTCAGGCGACAGCTTAACCTGTAATATTTTAGCTTAAGAAGTAATACTAAAGTAAACAACAGAGCGACATTCGCTTCTCTTTTGGCATACTTCTCTTTTGGCATACCCCTCGCGTCATACACTCTCGACGGTTTCTGGTATTTCTAATTTGGCCTCTCAGTAAGCTTAGAACGGCAACAAGCTCTAGTCGCGTCGCGCGCGGGATAATCTACCCGTTATTTTCTGACGTTTCTAGTTACTGTGATAGGTATAGACTATCTCGCGCGTATCTCTACTCGCGCCCTGACGTGGTAAGCTAACGTTCTGCGAGAGCACCCTCGACTTGCCCTAACACACTTCCCTTGCAGATTCGTTTACCTATATTTCATCCATTCTCTCCACGTGCCCAAACCAACGCAACATGCCATTCTATCCTTGTTACAATATCCTCTTTCAGACCACAGTTCTCTCTAATCACCCTATTACGCACCCTATCGATAAGTTTAATACATACATACATACATATCGTCACGCCTCTTTCCCACAGGGGTAGGCAGGGACTACTTTGTTCCACTCGCTACGATCCTGACATACCTCTTTTGCTTCATCCACATTCATCAATCTCCTCATACATGCTCGTCGGTTTCGGGTACTCTTGACCTGACCTGTTTCTAAAACGTCCGCGATTTGGTCACGGAACGTCCGTCTAGGTCTTTCCCTCCCACTGCACCCATCCACATTCCCCGTTTAAATTTGTTTTTGTCAGTCTTCTTTCATCCATCCTCTCTATGTGTCCAAACCAACTAAGCATACTTTTTTCAATTTAAGTTTAATGCCTTTGCAAAGAACGCCTCTCAACCGCATTTAATCTACTTTCATAGACTGGGTGGCTCGAGATGGTGACTCCATTTTAATATTTGTCGATGTACGTTCTTCGAGGGCGCCCTGGACTTGCCCTAACACTTCCCTTACAGATTCGCTTACCTATATTTCATCCATTCTCACGTACCATCGCGAACAGAGATTGTTGATCCACTGACCTATGTTTGTAACTTGGTCGTGTAATACTAATCCAATAGCTGACATCTAGTCGGTCACATCGGTCATTGATTACACGTCTAAATTGCGAACAGTGGCAAGTGGCTCAACAATCTCGGTTCGTGACTGTACCAACGCAATCCAGTGTAATCAATCTCTATGATCATAATTAAATCATTGAGCACCCAATTGATTGAGCACGCGTACAAACTCACGGTTTAACGTTCTGTATTTCGCACAGACTTATATCGAAATAGATACCGCGAGTTCCTGCATTTGTATGAAAACCAAGCGCCACTTTTTTTCTATCTACTGTAATGTCACATGAGCCCTTTAGTGAATTGACAGTCTGAGTGAAACCGATTCAAAGTTGACGCCTTAAGCCCGTCACAGACTACGCATATACGATAATATTTTATCTGCGTATGGCATTTATACGCAGATAAAATATTATCGTATATGCGTAGTCTGTTATTTACTATACTTTTCCATATATGTTGGTGTCGACAGATACTTGACGGTAAATCTGCGCTGTGTGTGTTAGCTCATTGAATTGTATAGGAAGCGATATTGACAGATATCTGTTCAGTAACAGATATCTTACCGTATCTGCTTAGTCTGTGACACGCTTTATTCAAATTGTCCTGTTTCTAGGCTAAACCTAATCTAAGTAGTACGAGTACAAGACTAAATTAAATCGCGTCAAAGGAAGAGCATTGCTCTCCCTTTTGGCTCCTTTTTGGCCCACGAAGTACCATTGCGAACCGGAATTGTTGAGCCACTTACCTAATTTGTAACTTAGTCGTGTAATACTAATCCAATAGCTAACATCTAGTCGGTCACATCGGTCATTGATTACACGTCTAAATTGCGAACAGTGGCAAGTGACTCAACAATCCCGGTTCGTGACTGTATGTACATAGGTACACTTGAGTTGTGGGATCATACACATCCATTAACCCGGCCCTAGGAAGAATAGAGTCACCTTCTTTATTCCTCACTAGGGTAATTCCTGTCTGGCGCGTCCCAGTCGCGGGGGTGGGCATCTTACATTTTAGTAGGCCAGAGTGTGTAGATGGCTAAGTTCAGCAGGGACCCAGTTTTGCGGGGTATAACGCAAAGCCCGTGCTCAGGGTTACGAGTGAAGACCTCAACGGTGGAGAAGGACGACCCAACCAGCGCAAGAGGCGAGCCACAGGGGCGTTGTACCTGGATCCTGATGGAGGGCAGCGGTAGCCATCAGTACCAAAGTGAAGCGCAAGAACCATATGTTCGGAACCGGTTCACCTATGGACTACTTTAGCCACTGAGGTTATAGTACCGCGATGTAGAAAGTAATGGGAACCTACTACATTATTTGTCCCACGAGAGTTGCAATGATGATAAGTGTGCATAAAGACAATGTAAGACCGCCTAGCGATCCGCGTAGCGACCGGCGCCCTGAGCTTTCCGGGGCTGAGGGTGTGAAATGGGTTACCGGCCATGAGAATGTGGGTAACCAGGCATCCTATGGAAGCAATGCTACTGGAATAAAACATCTCAAATTGAGAAAGGACCACCGCATCGGTACATGGAATGTACGAGGATTGCTCGACGCTGGAAAGCTTCCTGTTTTGGAGCAAGAACTTGAGCGATGCAAACTCACCATCACGGGAATCAGTGAGACACATTGGAAAGATAGTGGCCATTTTGACTCGGAGAAACACACTATTTACTTCTCGGGCAATGAGAAAAGTAGCTTTTCAGGAGTAGCTATTGTCATACCAAAACTGTGGAAAACCTCGGTGCTTGGATATGACCCCGTCAGTGATAGAATCATTTCCATAAAACTCAGCGCCTCGCCAACTCCACTCAATGTCATTCAAGTATATGCTCCTACAAGTTCTGCCAGGGATGAGGAAATAGAGGAATTCTACCATCAACTTGAATCGAATCTAGCTAAAATACCAAGGAAAGAGCTAGTACTTGTCATTGGTGACTTTAATGCCAAGGTTGGAAACACCTCTATGGATACTAGCATTCGGGATATTGTAGGAAAGTACGGACATGGTGTTAGAAACCCCAGAGGAGAACGCCTCATTGAGTTCGCTGCAGACAATAATATGGCCATAATGAACACGATGTTCAAGCACCACCCTAGACGACAATATACCTGGACTTCCCCGGATGGCAAATACCGCAATCAGATAGATTACATACTAGTGAGATCCAGATGGAGAAGTTCAATAATTAATACACATACTTTGCCCGGCGCTGATTGTCATTCCGATCACCAACTACTTGTAGGAAACCTACGACTGAAACTGCAAAGAACCAGAAAAGTTGAAAATACTAAAAGAATACAAGTGAAAGATCCAAACTCATTTAGTGCCTCACTGGATAGCAGGCATGTCGCATGGAAAGCAGAAATGAAAACTAACAACTCCGACACCTTGTGGAAGACAGCAAAGACATTTATTGTGGATGCTGTTGCCGAATCACAACCAAAAAACATGCAGGCAAAACGCCAGCACTGGATGACTGAAGACACCTGGCTTCTGGTCGAAGAGCGACGGAAGCTAAAAGCCAATGGTACTTGCATTACCCAACTGAATGCAAAATCAGCTGTCATTCAAGCAGCCTGTCGGCGTGACCGCAATAATCATCTGGGAAAAATATGTGAGGAACTGGAACAACACGCTGATAAATACCAAACAAAGGACCTTCACGATAAAGTAAGGTATATAACACGCCAATTTAAACCCAAAACATGGGCTATTGAAAACTCTCTTGGGACGACTGTTACGGAGATCGGGGACATTGTGAATGTGTGGAAGGAATATTGTAAATCACTATTTTCTAGCAACAATAATACACCAAGCTTCACATGCACCTTCGATCAAATAAGTGACCGTGAACCGGATATCATGCGAGATGAAGTTCGAGCGGCAATAAAAAACCTTAAATGCAACAAGGCTATAGGTTGTGATGAAATCCCGATTGAAGTTTTTAAGGCGATGGGTGAATCTGGGGTAGATGTCTTGTCCGTCATCTGTAGCAAGATATGGGAGACTGGTGTTTGGCCGGATGACTGGTCGCAGTCCATTTTTATCCCGTTACATAAAAAAGGGTCCACCAAAAAATGCAACAACTACCGACTCATATCGTTGATATCGCATGCAAGTAAGGTGATGCTTCATATAATCAACACAAGACTTATGTCCTACCTCTCAGGGCAAATCGCACCTGAGCAAGCTGGATTCGTAAAAGGACGAGGCACTCGCGAACAAATGCTTATATTGCGTCAACTTATTGAGAAGGCGAGAGAATTTAACTCTACTCTCTACATCTGCTTTGTTGACTTCCGTAAAGCGTTCGACACCGTCATATGGGCACATCTCTGGAAAATACTTGCGGAAATGGGCGTACCATTCCATCTAATTGCCCTTTTAAAGGGGCTATATGAAAACGGGTCCGCAGCTGTGCGAGTGGATGACACCCTTTCGGAAAAATTTAAAACTGAGGCAGGGGTACGACAGGGATGCATTTTGTCACCGTTACTCTTCAATATCTACACAGAATACATCATGCGCATAGTTCTGGAGGGATGGGACAAAGGTGTATCAGTTGGAGGTCGGCTTATAAATAATCTCAGATACGCTGATGATACAACCCTTCTCGCACAAACTAAGGAAGACATGGAAACCTTACTGACCCGTCTTGAAGTTACCAGCCTCAAATTTGGACTTGCTATTAACCGAGACAAGACCAAGATGATGATAGTAGACCGGGCTGAACTGAGTGGAACTAACGTACAGAGTATAGCTAACTGCGAAGTTGTACCCAATTATATATACCTCGGTTCTGCTATCTCCAGTACTGGAGGGTGTGGCGACGAAATTCGGCGACGATGTGCCATCACTAGGTCGGCTGTAGAACGGTTGGGAAATATTTGGAAAGATCGAAGGATTACCAAAAAGACTAAAGTCAATTTGATGAAGTGTCTCGTATTCCCAATTTTTCTTTATGGAGCCGAAACTTGGTCTCTCAGGCTACAGGATCGACGCAAAATTGACGCCCTAGAGATGTGGTGTTGGAGACGCCTCCTAAAGATTCCCTGGACGGCGTTTCGCACGAATGTTTCTATTCTCAAGGAACTGGACATTAAAGAGCGACTTTCGTCAACTGTGCAACTGCGAATAATTAAGTTTTTTGGTCACATCCTGAGGAATGAGAACTCCATGGAGAGGCTGGTGGTTCAGGGCCAGGTGGAAGGCAAAAGAGCCCGAGGCCGATCACCCACTCGTTGGACCGACTCTATTAAAAAAACTACTGAGTCCACCTTGGTCCAGTGTACTCGTGATGCTTCTAACCGGCAGAAGTGGAAGCAAATTGCTAAAAGAGCAATCACCGGAAAAGAAGATCCTCCTAACACCGCTCCATGTACCTCGTCAGCGCAACCACGACCACTCTGACAAGAGTGAACGACTAAGAAGACACTTGAGTCATCTATTTAGATATAAGTCTGTGGTATTTCGTCTAATAAGACGATTATCAAATATGAGGACAAATTGCTTGAGCGTTTCTAGTGAGGCTTTGATCTCATAATTGCTTGTGATTAGAGCATTTATAATAATTGTTGAGGTTGACGCTCATACAACCGCCCGGTACAAGATACCACTTAATTTTGAGGCTTTTAGTACCATTTCTTTGGATGAAATTGTGTATGGTAAGGTGGCGATTGTTATACATACATAAATCACGGCTGAATTCCCAAATTGGGTAGGCAGAGCACACGAAGCCATGACTTTTTTGGGCCTTAAATAAATAGTAGGTAATTTAATAATATGTATACAATACCATTAAAACCATTCCGTACTAAACAGCGCCTAAAAGGTGACTTAGGAAATAGGTTAAGGCTTATATTTTAGGCAATAGGCTAGCAAGCTGTCACTATTACACCTGTCAACTGAAAACTTAATAATAAATAATAATAATAAACTTAAATATGCTTAAAGTAGCTACTTAGCTAGTGTAGCTACACAAAACGTAAATTACTCATGGTTCTGTCTATTTACCCTTCCGTATGCTCTGCCTATCCCATCTAAGAATACAGGCGTGAATACTTTATCTATGCAATAAACTAGAGCTCCATAAAAGTCTATAGCGGCTATTAGCGGCGAGGTAATACCCATTCAGTAGCGAGCGGTTTCGTGTACGACATCCTTTAGCTACGATAGACTAAGGTTCCTTTGAGAGTGAATTAAGACAGTTAAAATCATTGGCTTACTCGCAGTATATTTTACAAGTTTGCGCTTAGTGTCTATTTGATTTCTAGCACAAAAGGGAGATTAAATGGGGTTGGTAGATCACACAAAATGCTACATAGACTAAACTATGACTATTCCATGTTTCTCAGCCTCTTTTAACCTAACGGGGACAGCCTGTCTACAACATAGCTTAACCTATTTCTTGTCGTTGCCTCTCACAACATCCACGGAAGAAATGGAGGGGTCAGATACCACACAGAGATTTCACTGAATCATCCATCAAAACCTTATTTAATCAGTTCACTACACGTTAGTAAAAATATATTTACTTATGTCAATTATAAAATTTCAAATTCAGAAAATTAAATTGATGAAAATTTAAACAAAATCTATTAAATGCATCACTTTGTTTGTAGTTCCTTTGCTAGTTAATTTTGTATAGTCTGTGGTCATGTGGTCATCGAACGATTCTCTCTCACAGGTATCTGATATTATAAATTGTTGACTGGAAACAATAATGGCTGACGAGTCAAATAATCCCTATAAATATTGTCTGGACTAATTTATTTTTAATTTGGTGTACTACGCTCTTTTTTTAAAGCTTAACCGTTTCCTTTTCAACAAAATATAATACTAAATCATCCATTCAAAAGGCGAAAGAAGAAACATCACTCTTCCGAAACACGCGGCTTAAAACTCAGATTACCGAAATCGGAATATCTTTGCCACTGTGCTCCGTCCTTGTCACACCAGCCTGGTTAGAGTGAGACGGAAAGCCGAACTTTCACAGATAAATCACACGGTACTTAAACTGATCAGACAAGTTGATCTGAACTCGATACATTTTTGTAAAGAGGTGTCGGGACGATGGAGCGACGGCTGAATATGCAATGGCCGTTAATTCTGAGTCTTGTGGTTACAGAAAAAAAAAACAGAGGGTTTTAAAAAAATAAACGTGTACTACTAGCTTTTTGAATAGTGATTTTGTAGAAGAGTGAGGACGAAAATGGTGCAACTGCGTTACGCATTAAGAGGAAATATGCCGGTCGAAGGAATTGAAAAATAGGTATTTGCTAAATCTATTGCTGTCGCGCCGTGACCTGCCCAGACGACGTCGAGTGCGATAAGAACAACTACAGCTCGGACCGAAAATACCTATGAAAATTATTCAAAAACAACGTTTCGTAGTCCCCTGATTTCTTCTCCAAAACTTAACCGATTAAATATGTTTTTTCATTAAATGTTTAAAAAATGTCATAACTGTGTTTCTATGTTCTTATATTTTGATATAATTGTGTTAAAATTGGTTTCTAGAGGTTTGAACACAACGGAAAAAACTTGCCAATTTTTCATGTTTTTGAAGGTTAATATCTCCTTTAATAATTCAATAAAGAAAAAAAGGAAAACATAGGAACATGCTAATATATATTATAAGATTGTTGATGTAAAAAATCATTGTTCTACGGGTAATATCCAGCGAGGAATCAGGGGACTACGTTTCCATACAAAATATGACCGCTCCATTTCCTCTTAAGGTGTGTTGTGTTTAAAATACAAATATTATGACTAATTTTCGAATGGCAACAGAAAAATTTAAAGTAATGTATCTACATCCTAAAGCATGCGCAACTTATTCTGCCTCTCAACACTCGACAGCAATAATAGTGCTGAGAAAATTTTAAATTATTTGAAAATAACTGTAGTGTTTTACTATATACCTATTCGTGCAATTTTTGTTTTGTCTGCGTTGTCCACACAGTTTAGAAATTATGCCATCATTATAAATAATGATTTTTTAACGCACAAACGTTTTCGATACAAAATAAAAAAAACTATTTATACAATAAATAAATAAATAAAAAAGGTTTTGTTAATTACAACTAATAATAGCCTTGCAAACTATTGGCTTTTCATGTAAACCAGAAAAATAAAGAATAATACGACATTGTACTCAAAATAATCACATTTTTTTGCAGTACATCAATTCATTCCGTGACCGCCATATTTTTTTGGGGTTTTTGTTAATGATTTTTTAACTATCGGTACCGATCGCGCTCTTGATTTTGACTGGCAAAAATCTTTTTTCAAAATTTTACGACTACGATTTAGTTGAGCGGTTCTTAAACCAAGTGTCGCATCTGTCGTTACCACTTCTACGGCTTAGGCCAAAGCGCCATCCCCTAAATGAGGGTAATTCCAGTTTGCCAAAGTGAATGTGTTCGCGTCTTTATGCTTAGGTTTTGTGATTTGGCATTGTAAGGAATTGGGGATTTGAGTCTAAAAATGGCGCGCATTGGAAAGATTAATATGAGATTGGTAATTTATTGAAAATCGTTATCTGTTGACGTAGGTTGGAGGGGAAGTGGAAGAAATGTTTCGAAGGATGCGAAGTTTTAGAGGGTGGAAGGAGTGTAATGTATAAGGTACTTAAATATGAAGAAAGGAGTATTTATGTTGAAACTTCATTTATTTATTACATACACACGTACAATTACGATCACGCCTGTGTTCCCAAATGGAGAAGCGAGGAGTGATTTAGGCATAGAGGATAGAACCTATAGAGAAACAATGTTCGCAACCCCGGTCCGCAAATAGTTTGTTGATTTCAACATACTAAACGTCACCGTCACTGTCACAGAAACTGTACAGAGCCAATAACCGTAGAGAAAAAGGCACTAGCGTTACGCGCGATCTTGGACCGGCCAATAAGAGCACAGCGATCACTTCAATTGTTTTGCGGAATAATTTCCGAACAACCAAGATGACATTAGTACTCTATAGGTTCTATCCTCAATGGATTTAGGTTTGTTTTTAGGCAATATGTCACTATTGCACTTCTGTCATCTATGTTTAAACCTAAAATAATGCCAAGTAACAATGTAACTTTTAATGTGCTCTACCTCGTGAAAAATAATAATTGCCTTAATTAAAAATTTATTATTGTACAAAATACATCTAGGTAGCTAGGTAGGTATTGGAAAGTGAGTCAGCGGAAAACATTTTTAGTTTTTTTTTAATTAAGTCAAAACCTCAGTGTTGCCAGTGTAATCATGTAAAATACCACTACAACTTAAGATAACTTAAACGCCATTCCCCTAGGCCTAATAATACCGTGTACATAAACACCTACACTTTAAACAAACAGACACCCTCATTATACGAGTATTAGAACAATACGTACAAAGGTTATAATTAGTAAGGCAGCGTGCCCACGGGAAATTACCCCGGGCAGGGGTAATTACCCCCAAAACGGGGTAATTGTGTTAGCGGGGTGAGGTGAACCTTAATTGACTTTATCGAGTACGAATTAGTGGGTATTTTCTAGTTAATATCTCTCGTTCGGTGTTAGTTGATCGTAGGTGGTAGCACAGAATAGGTAATTGTAGAAGGTCCACTCGTGAACAAAAGTCTTGTTTAAGCTTAAAAAGTGCTGTCTCTTTTAATCTTACCTGTTTGCATGCGAAATTGAATCTTGTTGAGTGACCCGAGCGTTCATATTCCGTTGGACGTCGCTCAAAATAAGTTTTGAGGCATAGTTTTAAAATACTAATAACTAACTACACTTAGCCGACATAAATACATAAAGACATACAAGTCACGTTTGTATTCCCGAACGGGGTAGGCAGAGCAAAAGAAACGCTACATGACGACACCATGACTATTTCAAGTGTCGTGGCCACTTCTAGCATACTTTTTTAGGTTACTAACCTGTTGGCTAAAATATTTCCTTAGTAGCCTCTAACGACATCCATGAAAGAAATGGAGAGGTGTGATTCTAAACCCGAGACCACACGGAATAATAAACGAAACAATGAATAATATTAAAATTAGATAGGTAATAGAAATAACAATACCATTTTTTATTTTTTATTACAAGTTCGTCAGCTTAGCACCTACTAATGCTTTTCGTCAATATTTTTTTTAATCATTTTTCGTAAACGATGTGAAGTCTCGATGTGATCGTGCCCTTTCCAGAAAAAACGTCAAGGAAAACACCATTGCATTGATAATAATATATAATTACTAAAGATATTTCCAGAGTGAGGTAATAAGGTATTATAATAGGCAATTGTTTTCGTTATGAAGACTTAATTACGCCTATTATTCCTAAGTGTGTAATAAACGTAATATTCTCGATCCGTAGTATTGACGCTGTTTCTTAGAGGCCTCCGAGAAATAATTATACAGGTGAAATGTTTATAGTACCTGACTTGAGAAATATAAGTGCCTATTTGACGAATTGACAACTATAATACTTAGAGCTAATTTTTCAATCACCAGATAAAACATACAGGGTGATAATGGAATCCGTAACGAAATTTTACGTACCTGTTTGTTAGTAAAACTTAAAAATATAATTTGAGTAGTTTCTCATTTTCTTTTGAAAATAAGAAATTATGAATCACCAAAGTTTTCCTAAAAAGTGCTAACATTATGGACACCGCGCGTCCACCGCTCAGCTCAGACACTCGCGACTCGTAGGTACTTACTTAACGCGCTTTCACTTCCTTGCGAAAAATAATACGACTTATTCAGTACCTACATTTTTTATTTTTTAACTTAAGTTGCAATTTTTACTTCCTACTTTTAAGGGCTTAGGCCGTCCAAATTCAGAAGTTTTATAAAAATCAGTTACTTGAAAACTTGTAGGTTAGGAAAGGTGGATCAAAATAAAAATTGAGTCTGCATAAATTCGGCATTCAGGCGTAGTTAAAGAATTGGAATCAACTTATGTACAAGAATAATAAAAACTCAACCCTATCCTACTAATTGAAACTAAATTTACTGTACCTACCTTAAATAACCGTTCAAAATGGAATCCATTTTTCTCCAAAGAGTCATGCACGTTTCAACATGTTTTCATTCACTCTTCTTAGCACTTTAGTATCACTTTTCACTTCGGAAAATGCACTTACAATCTTGTCTTTAAGATTCTGTACATTTTGTGGTACGTCCATGTACACACGGCGCTTGATTTCGCCCCAAAGATAAAAATCACAAGAGGTCACAGGTTTACCGTGACTTATCCACGGGTCACCGTACACAATGTTCAAGTACTCGCGTACATCGCACGAAAGAAACCGCGGGTCTCGAAGTCCCTGAGTCCGGAGTCTAGGTACACTTTCATCCCGATATCGTCTACAGGTAGCCTCCAAATTTTCGCAGCTATGGATGTACACTCGCACCATTTCATAGTACCTACTTGCGATTCGAAAATTCTAACGACATTGTCATTCGCACAATTCGCGCTTATGTATCGTACGAACGGGGTGAGTAGGGAACGCGTGCGCAACCACACGCTTCGACCACCCGCTCGCGACTGAATTTTTCATACCTACCCTCTTCGGTTGCTTTAGGGTCGACGAACTCGATTGTGGCAAGTGCAAAACTACCCTACTTTAAAATTGAATTTAAACAAACGTAAACAGTTACACCGCGGTTTGTAGTATGCCCACAATCAATATTTTTTTGGGAATTTCCCGATGAAAAAAAAAGAAAAAAAAAGTGTTTTTTTTATTTTACCATTGTATTGTGTCAGTGATTCTGAGTATCAGGAATTTTTTTCGTTACGGATTTCATTTTCACCCTGTATCTGTCTGATAAATGTTGACTGTCACTTTTCTTTTATATGACGCGAAAAAAGGATAGCAATAATTTTAACTGACAGATAAATTTATCTGGTGATTGAAAAATCGGCCCTTAATAAAGGTCGCCGGAAAACGCTGGATGCAGGTCGCTACCAACAGATCCCTTAAGGGATATGTTCACCTTTGTACTGTCTTGATTTGTTTGTTATTTTTACATACATACATACATACATAACCGTCACCCCTTATTCCCTGCGGGGTAGGCAGAGACAACAGTTATTTTTGTCATGTTTATTTTGTACCTACAATAAAGAGTTACATACATACATACATACTTTTGGAAGTCTAAATGACAGCGCCTATGTGAAATACACAGTCTAAAAATGAAAAACGTTACACTATACAATTCAATTATGAAAGTAAATGATTTTTTCATACCGAAATTGTAAAATGTAAAGATTTCGATTTATAAAGTGTACGTTTAAATAAAAAGACACGTCAAGATTGTTTATATTGTTTTAACAACCTAAACAAACAAGGTATAAGTGCCGAATAATCTTTATTATGTACAGTGAAATGGAACGGATCTACTCACGTTTTTATATCGAGATTAGCTCGACGTGTTTCAGACCAAAATGTGGAGGCGAAAATGTGGGTAGTTGTGAACTTGCGAACTGCTATCAGTTGTATCAAGCAGCCGCGATGAAAGAGCGGCAGCGCGCAGTGCTCGTCTATCAGCCGCCGAGGCGCGTTGCTTCAGATGATGGGTCACAAATCGGCCTGAACAGTGTTGAGCTAATTTCGTTAGAAAGACGTGAGTGGATATGTTTTATTTCACTATGAGTGAGTCTCACCTTAGCTTTATGTCACACATATAAACAATTTTCGTGTCACATCGGAAAAGTTAGTGGTCATTTTAATCACGTCTCAAGCTTCTTAACGCAAGTGCTACTTTTTGGTCCTCACCCGAGAGTGACTCGTGTTTTGATTGTAATGACGACACTTAGGGTACTGTTGTCTCTGTCTACCGCACGCAACAACCATGAAGTTCATAAACACAATGCGTTTCAATCCTGGCCGGTAATAAAAATTCGTGCTATATTTAATCGAAAGGATTGTTCTTTTTTCAAATCCAGAAGTCAAACGAAGGGCGCCGTGTTTTTGCCGTGTGACGTCACGCCGGCTTAGCCTCTGGATTTAGTCTATGAGCGGAATGCATTCCGCATTTTGGGAATACAGTAGTGATTGTATGTATGTAGGTATTCATGTATGTATGTAACTAAAGAGAGGCCGAATTAGAAGTACCCGAAACCGACGAGCATTTTGCCAAGAGAGATGTGGAGGAAGAGAGAAAAGTACGCCAGCATAGAAGTAAATTGCACTCTGTACCTCAAGTGTCGTCGTTACGAACAAAATACGAGTCACTCTCGTCTGTGTTGATACGTATCAGTTTGTATGGGAACGCTACTTGTCTCGTCGATGACAACAGTAGTTGTGTAAACGTACCGCTGGGAGGCGCTGTCTCAATTCCCATACAATCGATCATGTTGTGATCGTAATGACTTGGGGTACTGTTGCCTCTGCCTACACCGCAAGGTACAAGTGTGAAGTTCATAAACACAATGCGTTTCAATCCTGGCCGGTAATAAAAATTCGTTCTATTTTTAATCGAAAGGATTGTTCTTTTTTCAAATCCGGAGGTCAAACGAAGGGCGCCGTGTTTTTGCACTGTCCGTGTGACGTCACGCCGGCTTAGCCTCAGGATTTAGTCTATGAGCGGAATACTTGTTCGCATTCCGCATTTTATTGCAGTCTGCCGCGAGTCATGGGCGGAAGCGGTTTTGGTTTGACGTTTTTATTTTAAAGGGGTTGACTTCTGGTTTTGTGTGATTTTTTTTACCGTAAATGGGTCAAATAGACAAGAGGATACGTAACGTAGGATACATAAGTATAGAAAGGTTTCATCAAACGAGACTAAAATTTAAACTTGGAATAAATCACTCGCGAGTAAATCAATTTTTCATGTAAAAAATTGACCTTTGGTAAACTAGCGCAATAGGTATTTAGAAAAACAAATGGTTCATTAGATAAAGGTTAGTGATTCTCAAGTTACGCCTAAGCAACACAAAAACTGAAAAGTTCAAAAGGGATCTTTACGGGGTGATGGAGTTCATAGCTGATTGTTATTTTATGAAATATAACTGCTATCTTTTTCACAATATTGGCACAAAAAATAGTAACAATTAAGAACAATATCCACGAAATACATAACCTACATACACACATACATTACGCAAAAGGGAAAACAGTAAAAAATTGCTACACACTCAAAACCATAACTGTTTCAAGTTTCTTTGTAATTTGAAGCATTCGTTGCATACATACATACATACATATTCTCACGCCTGCCCAAGAGGGGTAGGCAGAGCACATGAATTCAAAAATCCAGTGCCACGTTTAGTGATTCTGTTGCAGATTGGAAATAAATACGAAAGAGTTATAATAGTGACAAATTGCTAGCCTTACCTTTCAAACTTTAATCTACTTCCCTTACCGACATCCATGGAAAAAACAAAGAGGTGTCATTCTAAGCCCATTCAAAATACACTAAAAACACGATTTCTAAAAAATCTAATGACTTCTTAAAGAATCAGACTTTTTGTACTTCCGTAAGCAAACCCTAGTCTCTCATAACTTATACCCCACCATCCCCTTAAATAAAAGGCGCCGTGCGTTCCGGGCGTGCTTCGCCTTAAACGACCGTTCTTAATATTCTACGCTCTGTGGCCATTGTACAGTCTTCTACCACTGTCGGAATCTCAACCCTAACCCTTTGACATACGGGGCAGAGTTGCATGGCAAGCTGAGGCTAATGCGAGCCTTTCAATGTAAAAGTTACACAAGTCGTGTGATATGTTGGGTGAAATGTAAAAGGTATTTTGTAACGTTCATGCTTTGTGATCTAAGATGATTAAAATTATAAAGGGTAATATTCACAGAGTGTATGTTATACTTTTTATTATTAAAGAAATAAGCAGTTTCAACATACATACGTATACCACGCCTGTATTCCCAAATGGGTTAGGTAGAGCAGACAATACGTTACATAGACAAAACCTTGACTATTTCACGTCTCATGGCCACTTCTAATCGTAAACCGCAACCATTTACCTAGTCAATGGTACAGAACCCTTCGTGCGCTAGTCTAACTTGCACTTACATACATACATACATACATACAATACGCCTATGTTTCAATAATGAGGTAGGCAAAGCACGCGAAACGTGTCGCAACACCATGATAATGACTATAATATCACGCTTCGCAGCTACTTTTAGCATTATTTAGGTTTGAAAACAGATGAAAGAGGTAGCATAATAGTGACACCTTAGTATGAATATCCTAAATTTTATCAAGCTAATATAAACAATTCAACGAATCCATTATATTGCGTAGCATTAACTAAGTGAGAAATATTTTTTGTCACTGATTCTAACCTATATTGTGTCCTAAAAGTTTCTGCAAAATACCTTCCCGAAAACCAGTTCAAAATTCAAAACTTTATTTATGCAAGTAGGCTCCTGAAAACACTTTTACACGTCACTTTCGAGTCTGCCAGCGCTTCGAAAAGACCATCATTGCCAAGAAGAATACCTGCCAGTAAAATACCTCTTAAACAGAAACATCTTTCAAGGAAACATAACGTAGGATAAAACGGAATCATATTTCGCAGTTTTGTAGCGTAATTTACGTCAATACAAATAAGAAGGTGGGGATAATACCATTAGTTAAAATTACGCCTCGTTTGTTATAATTCCGCCGAATTTTGATGGTAATGGAACAAGATTAAACAGAAAAGCGTGGGGTAGAGTTATGATGGAGTAGAGGCACTTTTAAATCGAAATTCGTGGGTGAAGTTCCCGTATTTTGGGACCACGTTAAATTATTCTTAAAACTACATACATAGGTTCATTAAGCCCGTAGTTCTTAATGGGGTAGGCAGAGCACACGAAACGCTACTTAGACAGAACCATGACTATTTCATGTTTGAAGTCGCTAACCTGTTGCCTAAAATATACCTTAATCTTTTTCCTTAGTTGCTTCTTACAGCATCCAAGAAAAAATTGGAGAGATGTCATTCATACCCGGCACAATACTCCAATTATAATATTGCCGACAATTGTGATTACTTCGAAATAAATGTGTGAAATCGAATTTAAAATTTACCAAGAGTTCATTCGATGAAGGAAAACTTCGCAATGAAACCTGCACATAGCGACGAAATAGTGCAGCATTTGTAGTTCCCTATCGGGACCGCGTGGAAGCTACAACTAACCTGGATACGGATTTAAGCGGGATTTTTTTTTTCAACGACTTTATTGAAAACCGTGAAGCAATAGTTTTCAAAATCTGACACATACTAACCAAAAAGGCAAGTAAAATAAAATATTCTTAAATAAAGACTAAGAAACAACTTCAAAATTTACTAAACCCTCGACTAAACCCTCAAAACGCCTTTGGGATCAAAAAGACCCCAGCGTTCGTTTGAATACGTTACAAAAACCCTTCCCACTCATACGTAGATTCCATCCGCCTTATTAACTTCACACGGTCAAAATTCTACTGAAAATAATAGCAGGAAAACGGATGTTTTCTTTGAAGCCTCGAAATGTGTCATAATCTGGGATAACCTCCGAATACTTTCGTATTTATTTTTAAGATCCTCTTTCCTTGTACGATACGTTATCGTTAAAAGTATGGCACTTTCCTCGTCGTCTAGGGCACTTAGTTCTAGTCACTTTTAAAATGTTAAGAGTGTTTTAGCTTGAGTAACGTGTCACTTGGAAACTCGGAAAGTTACAACGACTTAAAAAGCAAGGCGCGAGCTGAACCGCGCGGGAGAAAGTCTATAAATGACAATGTCAAAATAGACACGTCAGAGGATGACAGGGGTCTATCTCGCAAGCTGTGTAGCGTACTAATCCCTAAGAGATAAACTAAAAGAAAATAATCACACATAAGGTAAATTTACCAATGCTGGATACCGCAACGCCCAGTAGATGACACCCATCTGTCACCTGTCTTACTATGGTTGCAAGTGCCATGTATTGAGTCACTGTCAAGCACAGGGACGTTTACCTTACATACATAAGCACCACGTCTTGTTCCTTGTGGGAAAGGTAGAGACAACAGAGCGCGAATCGCTTCTATTCTGGCATGTTTCTCTCGCTTCATTTACATTCAGGCCTGTTGTACAGTCACGAACCGGGATTGTTGAGCCACTTGCCACAATTCGCAATTTAGACGTATAATCAATGACCGATGTGACCGACTAGATGTCAGCAATTGGATTAGTATTACACGTTCGCGTTACAAGTTCGCGATGGTACATGCTCGACGGTTTCGGGTACTTCTAAGTTGGCTTCTTTTCACAAAATCGTCGATCTAACCTTATAGTGTAATTAAGAACTAATGCGAAGAATTATACGGAAGTTTTTTGTAAGGAATATTGCAGTTGTGCAAACGTGCCGCTTGGAGATTCTATTCTGTCTCAGTTTCCATACAATCCAGATTATGTTTTCGATTCTGCGTTTAAAAAGCCATTATTATTCAAACTTGAGAAAAAAGTAAAACTTATAAAATGGCCGACGTCATCATCGACAGCCTATATACGTCCCACTGCAGGGCACAGGCCTCCTCTCAGTACAAGAGAGCTTGGGCTATAGTTCCCACGCGGGCCCAGTGCGGATTGAGAACTTCACACACAGCGTTGAATGACGTGTTGTTGAAAAACAGTCACTGTTTTGTTTATGTGACGTTTCGTACACTCTGCCTTACCTACAAGAAACTACATGAGTGATGTTTATGCGTGTTCAAATAAATTCCATTATCGTCTGGTTCCATCAACCATTAGTGAGCGGAGAATATTTCCTATCAATTTGGCCACTGGAAATTTCTGAAGTCGTTTGAAAGGTCGAAACAAGCCTTTCGTTAAAATTTCAAGCGATCCCTCCAAGCAAGGGAAGGGTTACCTTTAAAATGTTTAATTGAGGCCCGACTTTTAGACACATTTAGGTTAATGGACCTTCTTTCATGTTGAATTTTCGTTAATTACGATTCTGCTTCATTACAGGTGTTAGAAATTTAATAAAGACGAATTTTGTTTTCCCGTCTGCGGAGGAGTGTAAGCTTTGTTTACATTTGCTTTACTTGTGAGAGTATGTGAGACGACTGAGGAAATAGGTTAAGTATTTACTTACTACGAATATCTCGAGGTTTTTTAATGGTATGAACTTTCGTGGTTCTTACTCATTTATATTATATGTACAGTCAAGGAAACTTTGTACCTTTTCACAAGAAATGTCACTGTGACATTCCATACTTTTTACTAATCAGAACAATATGAAACTCACAATGAAAAGGTTCAAAGTGGCACAGGTATCCATTTCCTTGACTGTACGCGGAATTTAATCACGATTTGAGTATTTCGGGGAGCCGTTACTAATGAAAATCAAGTGAGAGTAGTTCGAAGAACCCGTCCTGCGAAATAAACGTGCTCTGCTTCAGTCAACTCTTGACCACGGTCGCTGTAACGCGGCCGAAATGTCAAGAGGTAATAACCAAATCGTGATTAAGTCTCGATATTTTGTCTTGAATGGTCAAGAGTA
The DNA here is from genome assembly GCA_005406045.1 of Adoxophyes honmai. Taxonomy (NCBI): domain Eukaryota; kingdom Metazoa; phylum Arthropoda; class Insecta; order Lepidoptera; family Tortricidae; genus Adoxophyes; species Adoxophyes honmai. The sequence continues at coordinate 75,382 of BHDV01065765.1, forward strand.
AAAATAAACAAAGGAGGACCATAGATTTATTTTTGGAGACCCCAAAAACTAATTCCAGGAAGTAAATAATCTAAAATTTTTATCAAATATTCGCGGTTCACTTATTAAACCGCCTCAAAGTCCGGTGTAAATTTAAACCGCTTTTATTACACCTGGCGTCGTAAAATGAACTTCCATCACTTTATTATTCATAAAGATTATGCGCGGATAGGACACTAGACCACAAAATAGATAAGTACAGAAGTCTAATTACAGGCGAGTTCATAAATATATGAGCAGACAAATGCCAAATATGTAAACTTTTGCACCTTATTGTCAATGTCGTAAAGATATACAGATGTTTTTGAACCCTCAGTTTTGCTCATTATTAATGAACTCGACGAGAAAGAAGCAGACACGTGTCGTCTCACTGACACGATATCTTAAGGTGTACGTCTAGTGTGTTCATTTCGATGGTGCAGTCGCTAAAGAATTCGTTTGCGAGTTATCGCAAATTTGTATAGAAAGCGAGACAGCGTCGCCAGCGGAACGTTTGCTCAACTGCAACGGTCGACAAGTCTCCTTACATTCCGCGACAACTCGCAAACGAATTCGTTAACGACTGCACCGTCGAAATGAACACACTAGACGTACAGATTGTTCAGCTAGAAATGAACATTCGCTAATCTTTTCCGACAATATGGCGTCGAATGAAGTCGTGTCTTGGGATAAGTTTAGTTTGGCGAATCCGAGTGAACGGTTCACTCGGTGTTCAGACTATTCATTTGTCGTTCATTCAGAGTGCGAGTGAAAGAGATGCAGAGTGAACCGATCCAACATTGCTGGATCGATTCACTAGTGAATTCATTCGGCACTTTTGTTTCACTCCGTGTTCAGACGTGTCACTTCGAGTGAATAGTACCGAGTGAAAGGCGAAAATGAACGATTGTACTGGTTTTTCAAGAGTCACTACTTGAACTGTCAAATCTTAAAAAGTATTTTAACCCTTTTCTTGACATCGTATCTTGTAAGATACAGTCAACTTCAAAAAATATTTGCGTAAAAGTTTTTATGTTAAAATTGAACACGATTATAATTTCAAGTTTTGTATATATTTCCAGACGTATAAACTGCAATTTGCGTTAGATTGGTTGCACTGTTAAGACGTTAGAACACAAATAATCAACGGTTTCGACATGATCCCGCGCAGGATGATAAAAAAGTTGCATTATTCCTATTTTTCGTATAAGAAATTAATGAAACGTGTGTGTTTCTACTAACTTAAGAATATATTTGTGACATCTAAATAAATTATAAAGAAAATAGCTAATATTTGGTATGACTAACAAACCGTTAAACTGTATGTATCTTCAAATGCACATTGCCTGCTTTATGGTAATTTTTGGTTTTCTCGTAGGGTATCTTACGGTATACATTGCCCGGTTTATGGTCTTGTTTATAACAATGTTTTACACCTTGCTTTGCCTGTTAAACGTATGTTTGTTTGTTTTTTTCTATTGGGAGGTGCATGACCAACGTTCTACAGGTCCAAAAAATACTAGCTTTGATACCAAAGCCAAGTATAAAATCAGATGATTCAGATTCTGGCCCAGAAATTCCATCCTTTTTGTTCCGATTAGACGTACACGAGGACAATAATGAAGACAGTTCCTTAGCACCTTCCGTGCTATCTTCATTCGAGAATTTGAACATAATTATCAGATCATGACTTCTCCCAGTTTTAAGAAATCGTTTCCCTTGCAACACTGCCGCCGCCGCTTAGTCCGGGCGCCCCATTGCCAGCGCCATTAACTTCAACTGGTTCACGATAAAGTCTGTTTAATATTTTTTTCTCCATCACCGGCATCACCGCAGTCACAACTTACACCAAAACCATCACTACTAATTCCTATAGAAAATGTTCTGGCGCCAACGCTGCAGCAACATTCCACAATCAGTCTTACTTCTGAACTGCCTCTACCTTCACCTTTAGTAGAATCTCCTACTACCTCCACAGACATACCATCACCAAAGGTTCCATTCACGAGATCGAGAATAAGGGCTAAGTCCCTTCCTAACAGATTACAACAACAACCTATGACTATATATAGAAGAATCAGATAAATTTTAAATGTATTGTGGTGTCGATCTCACAGACATGTTGTTCGCTCTGAACCGAACTGAACTCAAAGGGCATCGCTGGTAGATACTTGCCGTTAGTATCTTAGACACTGGACATGAGTTGAATTAACAGCTGGATTTTGTACCGAAGGCAGAGTGCGAATGACAATGAACGAAAGTTATCCATAAAACGATTTCGTCACAGAATGATGCAAGGTTTATTGAAATGCGACCGACAATTTTTGGGATCCATAGCCGACGTGGCAGGGCAGGACTCCTACAAAATTATCGGAACTCCGGTTGTCTGTGACCGTTGATGCGAGGCGTGATAAATTTAAACACTTTCCCATTTTAGCGCAAAAGGCAGGTGTAAGTTGTGTGAGAAAGGTCTAACTACCCTACACTGCTCCAAAATTAATTATGTTAAAATTGAGCCTAACACGGAAACTCAATTTTTTTGTATTATTTCACACAAAGTAGGTGATTAAATGCCTGATTAGGTATTTTTTACATTGTTACTTAAATAATTATAGTTAATTTCGTTATTTGTATCTCATTTCCACATTCTGGGCAATGTATCTTTAAAGATACACAAAATTTTATTTAAGAATCTCCATATTCCTGGCAGTGTATCTTTTAAGATACATGTAATATTTCCAAAAATTGGGGGCAAATATTTTTTTTCTATTTTTTTTTAGTCTCATTTATGAGTATATTTCCAAGCATACAAGTTAATCCACAAAAAAACGATTTTTAATTTTTGCCAAGAAAAGGGTTAAATGAATTGTCTTGTGAGTGTTTTCCACTGGATTATCTACTGTTAAAAATGTAACGAATTTATTACACTTTAAAATGTACTAATTGTTCATTTTAGTAATGTCGTACTCTTTGCAAGGTATTTTGCATGATGATAAATAAAATTATGTTTTTATCTTATTTCTATTTTATATTCTCATTGTTCCCGTTCAATTATAATCAGTAAATCAAGCAACTAGATACGAGATGACACCCACCTGTCACCTGTCTTACTATGACATAAAGGTTGCAAGTGCCAAGTATTGGGTCAGTGTCGAGCACAGGGACGTTTACCTTACACCTGATTGACTTCTGTACCTGTGTATTTTGTGAAGCCTGTCAAAAGGGTGCACATTACAACACTAGGGCGGAAAGTAAATTGTAAAATAAAACAAAAGAGTTATAGGAGTTGTTGTAAAACAAAAGGTAGATAGAGGATTAAATAATGTGAGTTGTCTCATATACATACATATACATACATATACTCACGCCTGTATTCCCATGAGGGGTAGGCAGAGCACATGGATTCAAAAATCCAGTGCCACGTCTAGCAAATTCAGGGTAACCAGATGATTGTGAGTTGTCTCTTCTATGTTTAATTATCATTGACTAGCAGTAGCTGGTGACTCTGTCTGCGTGGACTTGCGCAAGTATACTGTTACGTGTGTTGGAAGATAATTGCGCAAATTTACATATACGTCTATTTGTGCAAGTCCAGGCTTGCACAAGTATACTGTTACGTATATGTTAGCCATTAGTTGCTTGGATACACTCATGAGAATTACAATTCCTTCCAGAGAATGTGTGATGTTCATGAAAAACATCAAAAGTGAGACATAATTTAGATAGTTTTGAACTGAGACACATTTTAAGTTAGCTCTGTTTTGATCCAGCAGAACGAAATGAACAATCGTATCTCAGCTCAATCTCAATCACATAACGCATTTCCAAAATAAAGCATCTTTCCAAGACTATAGTGTACATCTTTCTCAAACTGTTTCTATACTCAATTTCGTCACAATCGATTCAGTTGATTGAAATTGACAATTAGTTTAGCAACAGCCGCCGTGGCCTTTAGATGAATGGCTATGGACTAGAGTAGAGACTTTTAGGTACTTAAAAAAAGGTAAACAAACCCGACAAAGTCAAAAAATCACGTAAGGTATGTTTTGCTACATTAAATACAACATTTTCCATTTTAGTCGCATTACATTCACCTTTAAATGCGGCTAAAATAGAAAGTGTCGTATTTAATGTAGCAACACATACCTTACGTGATTTTTGACTTTGTCGTGTTGACTTTGTTTGTTTACCTTTTTTTAAGTACCTAAAAGTCTCTACTTTAGTCCGAAACATATCGTCTAAACTCCTAACCACTACTTAATACGTGACTGTCTTCCAAAACGTCGCGTTTAAGTAAACGATTCGCAAACACCCTAGTTCACAAGATCACTCCTTTCCGTCCTTTTTTCGTCGTAAAATAATTCCGGAGTGTTAAAGACTTTCTCCGTTTTATGGTCCGAGTTTAAGACGCCATTACGGATTTTTTTAATTTTTCCCCGGGACGTTTCGCTGTGATTTGATTGGAGTTCGGATTAGGGTGGGTTAGGGCCTCATTTAGCACAAACCGATTGTTTCATGGGTCGTGACTTGGAAGACGTACTTTGCCCTGCAAATTTGTATGCACAGAGCACTGATTTATGAAATCCAAATGCCTGCCACTCAAAATAGAAAAATAATGAGGGCTTTCCGTGTGGTGTCGAGTTTTGAATAACACCTCTTAATTTTTTTCGTGGATATCGTAAGAGGCGACTAAGAAAACTAGATGATCTGAAATTTGAATACGCACATAAATTACCAAAAATCCGATGCGAGCCTGGGATTCGAACCGACGACCCTCTGCGTGAGAGACTATAGGTCTAACCGCTGGGCCACCAGTCAGAGTTACTTTCATATATGACTACTTTTCCACATGGTGTCGCGGTATCGGGCTTAGAACAACACCTCTCCATTTCTTCCGTGGATGTCAAAAGAGGCGACTAAGGAAATAGGTTTTAGGCTAGAAACCTGTCACTATTATACCTGCCAACTCAAAACCTAAAAAAAATATGTTAGTAGTCGCCAGAAAACGTGAAATAGTCATGGTTTTGTCTATGTAGCGTTTCGTTTGCTCTGCCTATCCCATTTTGGAATACAGTCGTGATGTATGTATGTATGTTTATACATTAACCTCCGCGAGTCAGTCAAATACAGGATGTATAAATAAACGAAACAAGATTATATTTTTCTGGAACCTTACAGAGGAATGGAAGCATAAATCTTTTACCAAATTAGCTCCCAGCCGAGGCTATGCGATAAGGAGAGGGAAAAAAAGATTCCAATTTTTAACCTCCGACGTTAAAAAACTGAGGTAATCTACCTATCTACATTATATAAAAGGAGAAGCTGAGCTGACAATCAGCGCAGGGCCTAAGCTATAGGAGTTAGAAACACAATCATCATCATCATCATCCAGCCTATACATATATGTCCCACTGCAGGGCACAGGCCTCCTCTCAGTATGAGAGGGCTTGGGTTGTAGTTCCCACGCGGGCCCAGTGCGGATTGGGAACTTCACAGACAGCATTGAATTGCTTCGTCGCTGTGTGCAGGTTTCCTCACAATGTTTTCCTTCACCGTTAGCTCGTGTAAATGTCAAATTCGATATGGCACATAAATTCCGAAAAATTCAGAGGTGCGAGCCCGGGGTTTGAACCCACGACCCTCTGCTTGAGAGGCCACAGGTCGAACCACTGGGCTACCTCGGCTAGAAAAACAAGATTGTTGGAAAATATTCTAGAATGTCACTTAAAATTCCTATACCTTAACGTAAGAATCTATGTCGACTCTTACGACAATCACTAAAGAAAATACGAGGTGATATTCTAAGTCCGACACCATACAGAACTTGTACGTATAAACCTTATGAACCTCTTGTTTCTGTGTGGTGTCTGTATTTGCTGAAAATGGTCAAGGACCATGACTTGTCTATTAAACTTTTTGTTTGCTCTGCCTATCCCATTTGGGAATAGAAACGTGATTGTACATATATATTTTATGTATTTTACACACTATAGTTTAGATTAGATGTAGATTAGATTTCTTTATTTCTTTTTGAAAATTACATTACATCCAAATTATATGTCAGATACAAAGAATTCACAAAAAGATCGTCATAATACAATAAATACAATAACAAATTAATAGCAATAATGTCAATATTAAAATCACGAATATAAAAATCAAATCAAATCAAATCACAAAACGTCAAAAAAAATATGTTAAAGGTAAATGTCAAAAAGGTAACCAAAAATAGTAATAAAATCTAATTTATAAGCAATTCATATCAAAAAACTCGCAAACTTTATGATATTATTTGACAGAAAATTATAGAAATAAGTTCGTCACATAAAACACCCTGTTAACAAGATTTAATGTCGTCCCAGATTACCATAAACTGGAATGATAATATATATTTTCAAACCATTTGTCATGCCATAGTGAAAATTAACGGATTACTCACGTTGTATATACCGAGATTAGCTCGACATGTTTCGGATCAATCCGTGATCCATCATGCCCATACTTTTAGCAGTACAAATAATTCAATTTGCACTGCTTAATTGTGAAGCCTTTCAAATCCCAGAATATTGTGATCTGGCACGGATCGTGTATATTAAGGTTCAGTAAACGGATGAAAAATAATGCTGAAATGGTAACGAAAGAGTGACGAAAGAATGTGAGGCGAATGAGGTTAAAGTATTTTAATCATAGAGGATAGAACCTATAGAGAAACAATGTTCGCAACCCCGGTCCGCAAATAGTTTGTTGATTTCAACATACTAAACGTCACCGTCACTGTCACAGAAACTGTACAGAGCCAATAACCGTAGAGAAAAAGGCACTAGCGTTACGCGCGATCTTGGACCGGCCAATAAGAGCACAGCGATCACTTCAATTGTTTTGCGGAATAATTTCCGAACAACCAAGATGACATTAGTACTCTACAGGTTCTATCCTCAATGATTTTAATCGATAGGGTAGCAACCTGCCAAAAGAAAACCTAAAAAAAAGTGCTAGAATTGGCGAATGTGAAATAGTGATTCTGTCTATGTTGTTACGGGTACTCTGCCTACCTCATTTCGGAATACAGGTATGATTTCCTTAGTTATGTCTTACGACATGCAGGGAAAATATGTAGAGGTGTTATTCTTAACCTGACACCACACGAAAATATTTCTTTCATGAAAAAAGGTAGGGTAGGGTCGTGGGTTCGAACCACGGGCTCACACCTCTGAGATTTTTAGAATTTATGCTCGAAATCTAATTTGATATCTGCCACGAGCTGTTCCATAAAGGAAAACATCGTGAGGAAACCTACACAGTATAGCGACAAAGTAACTCAATGTTGTGTGTGAAATTCCCAATCTGCCCTAGGCCCGCGTGAGAACTATAGCTGAAACCCTCTCACACTGAGAGGAGGCCTGTGCCCTGCATTTGGACATAATTTAGGCTGGAATATTCTTACAATATTAATATTTGTCTACACAATACAGGCGTGGAGTAAGTAGGTGTGCATTACAAAAATGGTCACGTCTGACGCCCATCGCTGATAAGGCATGCCTGGCCAGGTGCCAGGTGAGAATTGAATTCACCTGTCAAAGGTGTCACGATCCAGGTCTCACCTGTGCACTCGATCAGTTCCTTTTGGCAGGTTGTTTGATGATATTAAAGAAGTTTAGGATCTTGCATTTTTGTGCTTTGTTATGGATAACAATATCCTTACCGATGTTATTTTTGAGCCTCTGTCTGAAAAATTCAATATTGTAAAAACTTATATAAGGAAATTGATGGTGGAATTGAATTAGGTTTACCTATTCGAGAATTACCTAATCGATACTACAGACAGACGCACAGACAAAAAATAAGCATGAGCGTCAAACGTAACACTCTTCATTTAATAGCATAAAAAACTTTATAATTCACATAAAAAAATATTATAGAATTTAGATGCGTAAGATCGATCCCGCGATCGATACATAACATTAATAAACATCACGCGCTACTTTATTCGCTTTTATTCTGTACGTCTAGTGTAATGAAAACGATGATGAATTCGTTAACGAATTCGCTTGCGAGTTATCACGGAATTGTATGGAGACGTGCAGTTGTGCAAACGTTCCGCTGGCGGCGCTGTCACAGTTTCCATACAATTTTGCGATAACTCGCAAACGAATTCGTTAACGACTGCAAAATCGTTTTCATTACACTAGACGTTCTGGCATCCTTATCTTGCTTCATTCACTTTTATCTCTCTCGTCATACATGCTCACGGATTTGGGTTGGAAAATAATAGTTAAAACCAAGGCAGGTCCGTATGGACCGTTATGTAGTCAAAACTATGACAATTTTACGTTCCACTTCTAGCATATTTTGAGATACTAAACTACTAACTAAAAAAAAAAATTGTGACAGGATGCCTGAAGCATAGGTACCTAAATCTTATCCTCAGTCGCCTCTTACGACATCCACGGAAGAAACGGAGAGGTGTTATTCCAAACCCGACACGATTTAATTTGCTTATCTTCTTTGGAAAAAACAAGTCGTTTTGTCTTCCCAGTGGAAAACGGCAGTATCATATAAAATTATAATATTAATGTCATAAAGCATAAAAAAGATGGATGTGAATTTTAACAGCCTCTTAACATGGTATAATATTATTCATAAGGTTTCGCTAAATGGTTTGGGCAGTGAGATAATGTGCTAAGCACTTTACATGATCTTAATTAGAATATGTTTTTGTTACACTCATTATAATTGAGATTAACTTGAAATAAAAATAGTCTAAGCCCTGGTAGCCTAGCGGTTCGACCTGTGGCCTCTCAAGCAGAGGGTCGTGGGTTCAAACCCCGGGCTCGCCTCTGAATTTTTCGGCATTTATGTGCGATATCGAATTTGATATTTCTCACGAGCTATTCGGTGAAGGAAAACATCGCGAGGAAACCTACACACAGCGACGAAGTAATTAACATATCCATAGTTTGACATATATCCTTAGTCGCCTGTATAACATTCACGGAAGAAATGGAGAGGTATTATTCTAAACCCGACAACACACAGGAAACTCAAAAATGACGTATAAAAATGCTTTTATAGTAGCCTTTTTGCATAAATATTTTTTTAAATTCAACATTTTAGAATTTTGCTATAAATCATATTATGACTAGCATTAATTTATTCACACCAAAATGTCAAATGCACAGATGTCACTCCGGAAGCCAGTGTAAATCCGCTTTACATTCTGACAGTTGATTGATTACAGCACCACAATTACGAGTGAGCACTCAGCCTTAATTACACATTACGTGTGATTGTGAGTTTCTATGAAATTATGAGATAAACAAGAGTGGGTTACATACATACATACAGTCAGGAACCGGGATTGTTGAGCCATTGCCACTGTTCGCAATTTAGACGTGTAATCAATGACCGATGTGACCGACTAGGTGTCAGCTATAGCATTAGTATTACACGACCAAGTTACAAACATAGGTAAGTGGCTCAACAATCCCGGTTCGCGATGGTACATTCATACAGTCACGCCTGTAGGTACGCAGAGCATAAAACGCTACATAGACGAAACGATGACAATTTCACGTTTTGTGGCCACTTCAAGCATATATTTTTCAGGTTTTAAGGTGGAAGGTACAAAAGTGACCGGTTGCTAGCCTGTCGCCCTAATAAAGAGTTGGTTGATGGAGTAAATGACGGCCGAATAGCCCAGCGGTTAGAGAACCTGACTGTGAAGCTTGAGGTCCCGGGTTCGATCCCCGGTCGGGGCAGATGTTTGTATGATGAATACGAATGTTTGCTTTCGAGTCTTGGATGTTTATCTATATATAAGTAAGTTTATCCGTTGTCTAGGACCCATAACACAGGCATTAAATTGCCTACTTTGGGACTAGGTGGTTGGTGTAAATATTGTCCAGTGATTAAAAAGTAAATTGATCTACCTATCGACTTTACTGAGACACATACATGCATGACACCTACTTACCCAAATGGGTAGGCAGAGGGCACAAAACGCTTCATGACTATTTCGCGATTCCTGGCCATTTCTAGCATATTTTTTTAAACTTTGAGTTGGCATGTATAATAGTGACAGGTTACTAGCCTGTCACCTGATATTATATAAGTTAACCTAAGATTTTAAAGTATCTTTCATTCTAAATTTAACTTCAAAAGTAACACCTATAATTGTGCTTACTGTACCCTCCAACTTCTAACTTGTGTCGGAGACTGTACGTTACAAGTTGCAACGATATTAAGTACTTTAAATCGCAGAGCCTTTACGAAGGAGATATACTCTATCGGTATTTCTATTTTTAACACTTTTTGGATGATGTCAAGTTTATAAATAGGTTAAATTCTATAAAATATTTATTACACTAAGTAATTTGATAGTCTTAATCGATCTTATTTATTTGTAGAACACTATAAGTTTTTTTCCGAGAGAGATCACTATAAACAATAATGCTAATTATTATTCCTATCTTTAGCCTATTAATATAGGCTTATGATGATGATGATGATGCCTATCTCCATGTAAGCCCAGAATAAAATAGTTTTTTCTGAAGTCGTCGTAAGACTTGACTTGGAAAGCATTTAACTATCATCTGCCATCAGATCTGTTTTCATACTTAAAATTATCCTTGAAGTGGCTGCAAAGCGTGAAATGATTTTGACTATGCAACGGTTCACGTCTCTGCCTACTCTGTTAGGGAATGCAGGCCTCATGTTTATGCATGTGTGTATGACTCTATGTATTGACTCCGTGCCTTTCAATTTCATTCATGTCATCGTTCATTTAAAGAGTACCGTATTGTATTAGTCGTGGTAGCCCAGCGGTTCGACCTGTGGCCTCTCAAGCAGAGGGTCGTGGGTTCAAACCCCGGGCTCGCACCTCTGAATTTTTCGGAATTTATGTGCGATATCGAATTTAATATTTACCACGAGCTATTCGGTGAAGGAAAACATCGTGAGGAAACCTGCACACAGAAGTAATTCAACGTTGTGTGTGAAGTTCCCTATCCGCACTGGGCCCGCGTGGGAACTATAGCCCAAGCCCTCTCATACTGAGAGGAGGCCTGTGCCCTGCAGTGGGACGTATATAGGCTGGATGATGTATTGTATTAGATAGTTAAAGACATCTCCCGTCCCTTCTGCTTCGTGTTTAAAACTTCTCCCATATACTTACGTTTTGCTTAATTTGTCAACTTGACGTCGTTGAAAAGAGCCTATGGACGCAGCTGTGGCTCTTTAAAATTGGACTTTAAAATGTCTGCGTTTAGAATCATAATTGGACTTCGTGGAATGATCGCGTGAAGCTTTAAGTGGTTTTAATTTTAACTGAATACCGGAAAGCGTTGCGACTGTAAAGTGTTCTATTTTATGTTCAGAAATTATTTCAACTTGTGATTCGTTCTTAGTAGTAATCCATACTAATATTATAAATGGGAAACTGTGTTTGTTTGTTTGTCCGTCTTTCACGGTTACATGTAAAAAATAATAATATCACAATATGTCACAAAACTATAGGCACATCCAGATGCACTAAGAAAATGACATATTATTAAAAATCTGTGGTAGCATTTTCACGTTTAATTTATAAAACAGGTGATGAATACAAAAGAAGAAAACAAATAATTTTTAAACACGCTCGATACGTTACTTAATCAAAAACATGACTAACCCACGTCACGTCACTTTAAGCATATCATATTTTTAGGTTTTAAGTTAGATAAAATTCTGTGTGTAAAAGTGACAGCTAGCCTAGTGCCTGACGTCTAAAACATAACATATTTTCGCTCGTTCCCTAAATATCAGAATTGCAAAATACTAGATTGCCGACATACCTGCTTATCAAAGTAATAGATTCCCGGAATACCAGATTTTCTTTATGCTATGTTCGTTTTTATATCGAAACAGCCTTTGCGAGCCTGGTGTTTTCATTATCTGGTTAGACGAATTCGGTTTTAAATGGAACATTGTGTATTGAGAACATGGTCCTTTACAAAACTGTTTTAAAAACGAACATAGCATAGGTATAGAAAATCTGGTATTCCGGGAATCTGATATTTTGATAAGCAGGTATGTCGGCAATCTACAATTTTGCAATTCTGATATTTAGGGAATGAGCGCATATTTTCCTCAGTCGCCTTGTGACACTCGTCACTATTCTAAACTAAACCCGACACCACACGGGTTATATTCCAGCATCAATAACTTCGAAATTAAATTAACTACATACCAAAATTAACCCCGAAAAATATTTAAACTCGTACTGAAGTTCATCACCGTATAAATGCGACGAAATTCTCATTCGCAATATTAATTGACGAAAACACGTCACTTGAATTTTTCCGGTACAAATTGACGGGAAAAATTTTCACTCAACATTCAGTTCGTTAATGAACGCATGTTGAACGTTTTTTGCTATTTTCGTTTTAATGTTTTGAGTATTTAAATTATCAAGGTGCAGCATACAGATTGCAGTTCACTATTATGACGTGTCAATTAAAAAAAAAACATCTCCTCTCATTTCTCTCTTATACTGAGAAGAGGCCTATGTACAGCAGTTGGATAGCCAGTAGTAGTGGAACCAAACAATGATGATTATGTCACTAACATCGCTGTTGCAACTGTTGTCACCAATGTTGCTTTGGTTACTGATGTAAGTAACGTCGCTAATGAAGCTAATGTTGCAGATGTAGATAATGTTGCTGATGTACTTACCTATGGTCACTAAATTTACTAGAATGCTGATGTAAGAAAAGTCGCTAATATCGCTAATATTGTTAGGTACTGATGTAAGGACGTAACTAACGTTGCCAACGAAGCTGTTATCTCTATAACCGTTGTTGTGGCCTACCTTGTACTGCGGGAAAAATGTATCTGTTGTCACAAATGTTAATCTTGTTAAAATGTTGTTAATCTTGTTGGTTCTGACTTTGTTGCCGTAGTTGAGGCTTTTGTCTTGCACTGTACGCCACACGGCCGCTATAATGAGCATGTAACTAATATCGCTAATGCCACCAATGTAGCTGTTGTCACAAATATTGCTAAGATTACTGATGTTTGATGCTGCTGATGTCACTAATATTGCCAAGGTTGCTGTTGTAAACAATGTCGCCAATGTGGCTAATGTTGCCACTGAAGCTGTAGTCTCTATTGTCGCTATTGTGGCCTACCTTGCACTGCGGGAACTGCTCCGTGGGCCTGGTGACGCGCCAGCCCAGCAGCGGCGGGATGCAGACCAGCGCCGACATGAGCCACACGGCCGCTATCATGAGCGCCGCGCGCGCCGGCGTCCGCTTCTTCAGGTAGTCCACGGCCTGCCGACAAATAAGGATAGGGACTTTATACCATGTTGGTTTAAAATTAGTACTCGTATGATGTACATAGGTATATGGTGCAGTTAGTATGATACATACAAACATACAGCACGCCTGTATTCTCTAATTGGGTAGGCAGAGCACGCGAAACGTGACGGAGACAAAAACGAGACTATCATATTAATGATGAGTGTTATTAAACACTCCTAGCATTTTTTTTTAGGTTTTGATTGGCAGGTTGCTTGGCCGTCGCCTAAAATAGTGTGTAACTTTGCTTTTGAAGTTATTTGAATGAAATTCAGTGTAAAGATTTTTCATTGAAGGTAAAAGGGAGACTATAAGGTAGTATGAAACAATATAGGGAATGGATGATTTTTTTAGATATGCTTGATTATTTTTCTAATGATAGGAATAACCTTCCTTAATCACGGGACAAAGTATTAGATTTTTCCGATGCGCGATGTATTTTATAAAAATAAAAATATTTTACCCGTCCCCGATGCGGTACCATTACGGCTGATAAGACATTTTTTATAAGCCTGTTTAATTAAAAAAAAAACAGCTACTTTTATCTGTGGTACACAATGACGTTTGAAACTGACAGTGATGGATATGAAATGCCCCCCATTCATGATAGCTCCGAAACGTGGGCCAGACCCACATCCAAACGGAGCGACGCCGGTAGTTTTAGGACAACTGGATTTATACTTAATACTATAAAATATAATAATATTATAAAATTAAATGACGTTCTGTTTAATTTGAAATTAAAAAAATGTTTGCATATTTTCTAGCATTTTTTTACGACAATTAACATATTTTAGGCTTAATTTTAGCATTGCGTTGGCAATACTGTTGAGAACTGAAGAGCCGGAGCGACGCCAGTCAATGGGCAAATCCAGTACTACCGGCGTCGCTGCATTTGGATGTGGGTCTCGCCCACGTCCCGGAGCTATCGTGAATGGGGTGAATATCCGTCAATGTCATTCGGAATGACATTGTGGATGTACCACAGATACAAACAGCTGTTTTTTTTTAAAAAGAAACCGGACTTGTGAAATATATCTTATCAGGCGTGAGTAGTTCAAATCGGGACCGGGTAAAATGTTTTTATTTTTATAAAATACATCGCGCATCGGAAAAATCTAATACTTTGTCCCGTGATTAAGGAAGGTTATTCCTATCATTAGAAAAATAATCTATACATATATAACTCAAAGGTGACTGACTGACTGACTGACTGACTGACTGACATAGTGATCTATCAACGCACAGCCCAAACCACTGGACGGATCGGGCTGAAATTTGGCATGCAGGTAGATGTTATAACGTAGGCATCCGCTAAGAAAGGAATTCCCGAAATTCCCACGGGAACGGGAATTAGCGGGAAAATCCCGTTGTATGAAAAATCTAAACCTAATGCGAGCGAAGCCGCGGGGCATAAGCTAGTCAAGCATATCTAAAAAAATCATCCATTCCCTATTCTAAATTGCCTGTAATTTAACATTTTAAGCACGGACAAAGTCGCGAGCAAAACCTAGTGCGACATAGACAGCCATAACTATTATCTTGAAGTTAGTTTAACCCTTAACCACCTACGTCCAATTTCTGTAAAATAACAACCTACGTGCGGTCCTAGAGACCGCTCGTGAATAATCATCTCAAATTCGGGATCTGTAATATCAAGATAGCATTTCAACGAGTAAAATACTCGTTTATGCTTTAGACTTTTATTTTAGAACTTCAAATAACATAAACTATAATAAAATCTTGAGATATGGCATAATCTTTCAAGACTGGTAGATTAAACACAAAAATCGACTCTGATTACATTAAAAGACCTGATAGGTATAGGAATTCAAAAAATCAACCTTTTTTTATTCATTTCTATAAAATAAGGAGTTCAACTACAAAATTAAATAAAAAAATAGAGCACTTATCGTCAAATTCTACAAAATTGCAATTCCCAAAGATCCACAATTTTTCATGGCAGTTGCAGCATATTTTTTACAACATACCCCACTGGATCGGTTCCACGTCACTACAATCTTCGTCTGACATATTTTTGTCATCTGATACCTCCTGTAGCAACCATTTTTCTACGTTTCACAAAAACAAACAAAATTATGTGGGTGAAAAAAATGACATAATCACCTACGAGCGGTCTCCGAGACGTCTCCGAGACTGTTAAAAAATACAGTAACCACCTACATGCGGTCTCACAGACCGCCGATGATGTTTTTTAACTCACCAAATCAAAATGAGCATACGTCTGAACGAGTCGACGGCACGGCCGGTACTGCGGGAGAGGCCAGCAAAGGTACAAGGAGACAGACGCGTGTGCGACATACTCGCGTTTAGTTGTTGACAATTTTGAGTAATCTATTGTCTGTGAGACCGCACGTAGGTGGTTAAGGGTTAATCAAACAAAAATCGAATTTAATTGTAAAGGAAATCACTCCATACTCGTTTAATATTTTCATAGCGTATGGGATTTTAGCATAAATTTGGTATCATTAAGAAAAAGGGACCAACTATATGTTCGTTTTTGTTTTTTAGATACAAAACCCTACATAAACAAACTCGCATCATCACCTTAAGTATAAAATTGTCAACCAAAACCTCTACGTAGGCTGAATTACACAAAGATTGAAATGCACTATAAATAAAGACAAAAGTGAAAATAAACCAATCCAACGATGACTGGACCACTTTGAATACGTAACACCATTGTTTCGCCTCCTTCCGTGTCAGTCTATTTTATTTGAACCATTAATATTAACGGTTTTCCTCCGTTAGGGGGAGCCTGGGGACTTGACGCCGGCTGTCACACAAATGTTTTCTTCTTTAAATTTGGGTTGACGACTGAAGAAACTATTTAATCCGTCAGATAGATAACCAAAAACTATTGTATACACTTGTTTTATTTGACAAGCAAAAAACGACGAGGATACAGTATACAGTGATCTGAAGCTTCGAGTGACGTCACGCTTTGGTACAATTTTTACCAGGATGTATGTCACGAGCCACTACTCCGGAAGTTAGATGATTTATACCGTTGTCGATGTTTAATTATTTGATAAACAAAAAAACATAAAATTAAGGTCTGTAGAGCACACGAAACGTCACACAGCCAAAACGATGACTACCTTAAGTTTCGCAGTCATTTAAAACGTTAAAAACATAATAACCAATTTTATCCTATTGGGTCAAACGAAATCAATTTTTCTGTCATCCGTTATACTTGTGTGGCTGCCGTCCTTGATTCATAACTCGAATAACTTAAGCCGATATAAAGCCGGTCGTATAAAATAATACATACATATAAAACGTATGTATGTATGTACGAATCTGCGCCAAATTGTGCGGGGGAACCGTTTACGCATCACGAGGACACTTGGCAAGCTATGAGATTGTTGATGTATGATACCATACATAAATGTAATTTAGGCGAAATACGTATGTTGTAAAAAATGTTTCTGTTATGCGTATAAAAGATAACTTACACAGCGGATTTTTATATCTAAGATACAGTGTCATATAATGTACGAGGGATACGCCCCAGCTTTGCACGGTTGCAATGTTGATAATAATTTAATTTGTTATAATTTCGACATTATATTTATTACAAACCTCTAAAATTCTCAGTGTCTCTGCTATTATATGCACGTATTATTCATAAAAACTTTCATCTTGAATCACTAAATATAAAAAAACGCATCAAAATCCTTTGCGTAGTTTAAAAGATCACTAAGCATACATATGGACAGACAGCAGAAAACGACTTTGTTTTATAATATGAAGTGATAGGGAAGATGATATTTTGCTTTTTTTTATTTAAAAAATGTTTTATACTTTCTTTATTCTTACTCATGTCATTATCACTTGGCGGACTTAATTACGATATTAAAGTAAAGTAAAGTAAAAAACTCTTTATTGTACAAAATAAAATAAAAAGGTTAACTACCTCGACGTTATGATCTTGTTACATCCACTGTAGACACACCATTAGACATTCCTTGAGGAATATGTTCACCTTGTGTATTGTTCTATGCTCGTTATTTCATGTTTTTTTTTGTACTAAAAAGAATAACATTAGATGCCGTGCACTGCAAATGAACTGCAACAAAACTGCAGTCGAAATGCCAATGCAGTTAGGTTGGTTCAAATGTTGTTCGTATAAACCGGCTCTTCTAAGTACCCTAGTGTAATAAATCAATGTTTCGGTGCCAAATACGTAAACTGAAATGGCTGTTTAATTTTCTAGTTGGTCTAACCGGGCGTTTAAAACGTCTGAAACATATTAAAATAGAATTTACTGGTAATACTAATATTAGAAGTACCTGAAACCGGTATGTATAATGAGCAGATGCCAGAATACTCGAGACGCTTTTGAACTTTAAAAGGATTTCTCGTCTATCGACTACCAAGATTCATGGTGTCGATGCATTGTAAGATATTTAAAATTTTCGCCATCACATTCACTATTATTGTCGGATAAGGACTGGTGTCTCTAATCAGGCAAACCAGTCTTAATATGTATCCAAAAGTTACCTCAGCACATACGTAGTGGGCGATGGGTGTGGTGTGTGTCTGTTTGCGTCCATTTTTTCTGTGAATAAGAAGCGACTAAGGAAATATAACTATTTGTACCATTATAGAGTCAGCAATATTTTTACGCCTAAACAGTAATCATGTTTGGGAATGGACCTGCTGTACCTAAGACTATACCTATTTTGATAATGGAAGTGGAGGAGAATTCTCGCATGCATGCATGATCCAATAACAATTTAAGCCAGTCGCCGAAAGATGCATTCAGCGCATGCGTCGACTGATGCTGCTGTCGTAAAACGTTTATAATCGTAACAGTAAACGGCTTACAGTTCGACGCATCATGATTTTATGAATTCTTGCTAAACTTGTAAAGGATAAAGTAACTTTAAAGTAATTTTTAATAAATCGTTCGTTCGATTTGGTTTAAATGTCAAATTTGAATGGGTATTGACATTGGTTGCGATGATTTTACGTGATGGCAAATGTTTCAATTTCAAAACGATGTTTGGTTTCGATTGTCAAATTAAAAACGATGTAGTTTTTTGGAGCGTTCGACAAATAAATAAATAAACTTTGATTTTTTTTCCGTCTGGTACTCCATGGAAATACCGCTACTACAAACTTGACATAATTTCGGATTATATTCAAGGATACGCAATCACACTCCTCTGCCCAAACGGAGCAGGCAGAGCTCATGAATTGTGACATAGACAAAACTACGAAAGGCTGCTTCAGTGCTTCTTGCATAATTTTAGGTTTGAAAACGGAAAAAAAGAGGTAGGTAGTATAATAGTGACAGGTTGTTAGCTTGTCGCCTAAAGCATACCTAAACATATTTCCTTAGTCGCCTCTTACAACATCCACGGAAGAAATAGAGGAGTGTTATTCCAGACTCAACACATGCCATTTTAATCTATTCTGTGCTATGACCAAAATGTGTCATAAATTAAATAAGATCAGTTAAACAAGCTGTTATGGCCTGGTAATAATTTCATTGCATGTAAATTTTTCATAGTCTATTATTTAACACATTCTGGCAACACTGCCAACGATATACCATTTTGTTTCGTAGAACTTAGATTTATGCGACGACTTAAAACTTTTGTATATGGGTAGCTATTATTCTTAGTTATGTTTAAGACATGTTTATAGGTGTTTGTCTAAATGTTAATCATGGATTCAGTTAACTTCAAGCTAAAGATAAAATGTACCTAAAAACATACAAATTTAGTTACATCAACAACACACCTTTCAGTTTTTTCCGTGAATGTCGTAAGTGATCAAAACAGGTTTAGGCATGTTTTAGGCGATAGGCTAGCAACCTGTCACTATTATACCTCTTCCATTTGTTTTCAAACCTAAAATTATGCTATGTTGCAAACCGTAATTAGTCATGATTTTCTTTGTGTCATGATTCGTGTGCTCTGCCTACCCCATTTTCGAACACGTGCGCGATAACATTTTTGAAGACATTTACAGATTTAAAATGCAATAAAAAAGATTGCAGCCGTACCGAGTGGGGTCGCTTTGAAAAGCTGTATTTGTACATGGTGCTCGTGAGCATTGCGAGAGATTTCAACCACGAATTCCAGAGGCTATAAGAAGTAATAAATGTTATATGAACTTAGGTCGAAACACGATTTTTTTACTATTATTAGGCACGTTTATACGACATTAGCAATTATTATGTATGAAAATTATAAAAAAAAATCGTCAAATAATCATAATCTTTTTTCATCAATATAATAAACGTGTCAACCTTTTTTTTACTGTAATATTCAGAGCTGTCTACTCAGTTCATATAACATTTATTACTTCTTATAGCCTCTGGAATTCGTGGTTGAAATCTCTCGCAATGCTCACGAGCACCATGTATATTAAGAGCGTGCACACAAAATTCGGTGATTTTGATGTTTTTCAAATGCTTTAGAAAGCTATAAATCCTTAAGTTTTTAAAGAAAAACTACTGTAACATATAAATAAACTCTTTTTCTAGGGATTAACGGAAAGAAATATTTTATTAGCTACACAGATTTCTTTTACTTTTGCGGTGTTTTTATATGTAAACGAATCGCTGGATTGTTTTAATTAAGCTTGCGGCTTCTGTTATTGGGCGTTTGGCATACTAGCTTTTGCACGCGGCTGCGTTCTCAACACATTGCGTAGAAACAACTAAATCAGTTAGTTAACAATAGTTTGAAGCTCTCTAGCTAGCTATCGTCGAATAGTTAAAGTTTTTCAAAAAACGTCACCGATATCAATTGTCAAAATGGAATCATGGCCCCAACGAAGTTTCGTTGCATAAATACAATCTCCAAGTATCTCTCTTCAAGGAAGTTCATATGGGAGGCATACATGCGTATTCATCATACAAACATCGTTAAAAGTAACAGATTTGCCGATACCCATTCGAAACACCGACATTGTATTCAAATAGCGCATATCGCATCAAACAACTAAAGCCCAAGAAAAATATAATCTCAACTCGAGCGCATATCGAGATCAACTAAATCCCATAATGCTGTAACGGTGCAGGATCACACGTGTATCGGTGCAGCGATCCGTGGGTGTGGATTATGAGCCATTATATGCGCATGCATCGCTTTGGATTTAAATGCAGCAAATAGTTGGGAGCGACGAGCGGAAGAATAACACCGCGTATGAATCTTTTTGTGGGTGCGTTGCCTTGTTTTCCGCTAAGGAGAATGTCACTTAACCTAATTGTTAACTCATTAGGTATAAAAGCAACCTATTATTTATTCTCGTTTCACTATTTTTCTAAACCCACCATAATCAAATTTTCAAAATAAAAATCTGCCACAATGTCCATCTCACTACTTTTGCAACTTATCAAGTTGTTACGTCAAAATTTTCTCATCTCACCATATCTTACCCATAGCTTATCTTGCCACTTTCGTTTAACAAATTGTCATTATCCACATTCTCAACTCATAATTTTTTCGACTTAGCACAAGTTCATCTTGCCAATTTTGAAACGTACTAAATTCTCATAACAATATTCTCAGCTTACCAGATGCTGAACTCACCACAATTGAATATACCTACAGCAGATGAGATCCACTCCGCAGTTTAATCATGCTCCGCTGGCGAGACTTCGTCATACATATTTTTATTTATATGTATGAACGCGGGACTTAATCACGATTTTATTTACCTTCTCGACGTTTCGGCCGCGTTACAGCGACCGTGGTCACGAGTTGACTCCATACATATAACTATGAGTGAGAATCGCGAAAGTTTAAAACATAACATACATATTTTTACGCCTAAACACAATACATGTCCGGCACTGGACCCTCTGTACGTAGTACAGTCAGGGAAATTGGATGTTTAGCAGGTTGAGATACTTCTAAAATTGGCCTTATTACTATTTCCAGCCAGCATGACATAAATACTCAATATTGAAATTCATGGTGAAGTTTGTCCTATAATGCGAACAAATTATTAAGGCGGTCAACCTGCTAAACATTCAGATTCCCTGACTGTACTACCTATTCTGTGCCTACACTCCTCACACTGCAATGGATCGGGAAGAAACCCGAAAATAACCGACATTGCCCGAAGAATCCCGCTGAAGTGGGGAAGCCATGTTTCAAGAACAGATAATCATTGGGGTAAAAGTTTTGAAGTGGCGCCCACACTTTGGAAGAAGTGTTAAGAGGCCGCCCACAGAATGGGCCAATTAGCTAACCATGTAATCAAGATTAAAATTAGTTCGGCAGATAGATTACCGAAATATAATAAACACGTTTTTTTTCATGTGACAAATTAAAGATGACGAGAATACAGCGCTTAGAAGTTTGGAGTGACAACATTAAAGGTTTTCGCTCATTATAACAACTCCACGCCAACGCGATAGCAACTCTACTCACACTCTCGATGAGTAGTCAAATAGTTGATCCACCCACTGGTCACTAGTGGGCAATGCGTTGTCAACGAGTGGACAACGCGGTGTCAACGAGTGGACAACGCGGTGTCAACGAGTGGACAACGCGGTGTCAACGAGTGGACAACGCGGTGTCAACGGCCATGGCTGGCAAATGGTTACCCGTCACGCGTCATTCACAAACGCATAGTCGTTGCGTGGACAACGTGTGGTCATTGCGTGACAAACGTGTCGGGGTTGACCTTTAGTGTACGATGCGTAGGCAGTCGTCGTACACTACTTTAATATTTTTGAAAATAAACCTTGAACATACGACACAGGGCTTAAATTTCAATATTTGGCATAGAGTCGAGTCGCCGTTGAGTTGTTTTAATGTGCAAAGACCTTAACTGGCACAATATTCACGTTCAACAAGTTTGATAATCTATAATAATAATCTTTACCGATGTTTAGTTATTGGGTGCCGTAAGAGTCGGCTCTGGGAAAGGGTTAGTGTATTGTAGGCGATGGGCTAGCAACCTGTCACTGCAGTATCACGTGTGATCATCTGGTTGCTCTGAAATCGCCAAACGTGGCACTGGATTTTTTAATTCATGTGCTCTGCCTACCCCTCTCGGGAATACAGGCGTGAGGATATGTATGTAAGTATGTTATTTTATAAATCCAATAACACATGCCTCATATTTTTCCAGAATCGACCTAACGGTCAAAATTACACATACCTATTTTGTCCTTTAAAAGTAATACACATTTCAATAACGTCATGGTAAGGGCGGTGGTCCACCTATGCATTGTGCATCATACCCTAAGCTAGTGGAACCTAGTCCTGGCTTATGCTTCTCGTAGCTTGGCCCAGCGATCTAAGCGATCCAATATGTTTGGAGCAGTCGCACGAGCACTTTGTGATCTGATTTATAAATACGTACATCACGGCAAGCCATTGATACATTTCGACTCAATTCGCATTACGTCGGATGTTCACATTCACAAGTCAAAACTAATTCTAAACTTTATTTTATGAAAATAGGCTTTTAAACGTTATTTTTAAGTCTAGTAGCGCTTCGGAAAAACCATCATTGGCAAGAAGAAAATTTGGAGCATGTGAAAAATTCCCGCTGTGTTCCCGTATGGTGTCGGGTTTAGAATAGCACTTCGCCAATTCTTCCGTGGATGTCTTAAAAGGCGACTAAGGAAATAAATAGGTAAAGAATATTTTAGGCGACAGGCTAGCAAACTGTCACTCGAGTGTCTCTCAAGTTAAAACCTTAAAATTAATACGAAGCGTGAAATAGTTGTGAGTAGTTGTGTTGTTGTTTCCAAACGTAACATTTTGTGTGTTCTGCCTACCCCATTTCGTAATATAGGCATGATGTATGTAGAATTATGGAGAAATATAAATAAAAAAAGGCTTGATGATGATTTCTGGTTTTGCCGTTTCTGCTTTTCCTTTCTTTCGTGGATGTCATAAAAGTCGATTAAGGAAAAAGGATAAGCTATACTTCAGGCGACAGGTTAAATTCCTGGCACTATTTTACCTCTTAACGTAAAATATAAAAAAATGCTACCAGTGATGTTCGACTGCCGTTATCACAAACACAAATAAACTACAACCATTCTTCACTTATTGAGACAAATGTAGCCAAAGCTTTCAAAATCCGCGCAGTTTTCCTCCAAGTCATCATTTTTAAAAAGGTCGTAAGTGCATCCGAGCTTGATGCAGATACAACTTTTTTAGATTCGGGTAGTATACTGCCACGGTAGCTATAATACGGTAAAAATAAAAGGACGTAGCTCCCTTGAGTGTTCCACTGAGTAACGACCTATTTGATTTGGCAGGGCAGCATAGCACTCAGTGGGGACATGATTTTATTATTACTCATAATAATCGTATGAGTATTATTGCGTTAATGTATTAAGGATGTAATGGATAAAGCAGATTTAGGCATAAGTGCTAGGTATGTAACATATTTTGTTTACTTCGAGAGTAGGACCAGAATGTATAAACCATGGGCGTTAACTTTAATTTTGACGACACTACACGTTAATAATGTTTTATAAAAGTATGTCAAACTATGTGTCTTAATTAATTACTACTTCAGAATAAATATAATTATTTGGGAAAGAATCCAATAGAGAGATCTATCTCCAGGCAGAGTTATGCCTGGGGACTGAAGTCTACAGAGAGGAAGTCGGAATTTGTATTTATGCAACCGAACATCGAAACTTCGTTAGCGGGATGTTTAAAGCAAGTAGTTTGGCTATTCGACGATAGGTTGCACAGGTGGATTTGGTGGCTGTCTTCGTGTAATGTAAATAAACCATTTTGGACATTTTATGGTTTTGTAAATTCGTAAGCTGCTAAGACTTAGCAAAGTCAGATCAAGAGTTTTTAAGACAAAGAATTTATGGAACGTACCACTTCAAGAAAGGTCGTTAAACGAGCGAGCGAAGCGAGTGATTCGTCAACATCTTCCGTCATTTTGTTTTCTATGCACCTATAATAAAACGCTAGCTTTAACGATAAAAGCTGTCTGTTTGCTGTCCGGTTATTTGTGGGAACGGAGAGAAAAATCTACACCCGGATAAGGAAAGGATCACACTGGAATAAGAAAAACTATTTTGTTTATACAAAAAAATATCATGTGGATGTACCCAATGATATAAATCTAAAAACACACTTTATAGTTATTTTTACATTAACAAATTACAAAAAAACAGTCCTAATGAATTCACTCCTGAAATAACAAATCTAAATTGGGGTTGAGGGGAAATCTTTTAGAGATACTTAAATAAAAAAATGCAGTCAAAAGGAAAACACAACCCTTATGATTTCGTCATATCTGTCTGTCTGTCCGTCCGAATGTCATAGCCACTTTTTTAACTATAAGAACTAAACTGTTGAAACTTTAAAAGTACCTACATACCTAGATATATTAATTTTGTGAACCGCATTAAGATTTTCACACAAAAAAAAAACTAGTGCCGCAAGAATAGTGAATGTGACAGCGAAAATGGGGGCAATTGTAAACCATTGTTAGTGTGTTTAAATAAAAATAAATATTTCAAACATGAAGCCGTGGTAGCCCAGCGGCGGTTCGACCTGTGGCCTCTCAAGCGGAGGGTCGTGGGTTCAAACCCCGGGCACGCACCTCTGAATTTTTCGGAATTTATGTGCGATATATCAAATTTGATATTTATCACGAGCTATTCGGTGAAGGAAAACATCGTGAGGAACCTACACACAGCGACGAAGTAATTCAACGTTGTGTGTGAAGTTCCCAATCCGGACTGGGCCCGCGTGGGAACTATAGCCCAAGCCCTCTCATACTGAGAGGAGGCCTCTGCCCTGCAGTGGGACGTATATAGGCTGATGATGATAATGATTTCAAACATAAAAAATTGACTTACTTACTTACTTTCATTATTTAAGTAACTCCTCCGCCCAGTGTGCCCCAACCCGAAGCCACGTCACTCAGTTGCTCCGTGTTATTCACATCAATTGAAATTTATTTGACGCGCTATCTCAGACGGAGCCCGATTGTCGATTCACGTTCATTTATAATACTATCGATACCGACTTTTATCGATATCGATGAAATGTGAAAGGATTTTCAAACGTGGCTTGTTTAGGTCGACATTTTGGCCGATAGTGACCGTACCGTGGTTACGAATAGATTGTAGCACGGTTAAAACGTCGACGTTTAAAACCATGTTAAAAAATTATGTGATTAAAGACACTAAATCTACGAGTATATAATATATAAGATATAATTAAAATTATAATAAAATAATTAATATTATAAAGCTGAAGAGTTTGTTTGTTTGTTTGTTTATTTGTTTGTTTGAACGCGCTAATCTCAGGCACTACTGGTTCGAATTGAAACATTCTCTTTGTGTTAGATAGACCATTTATCGAGAAAGGCTTTAGGCTATACAACATCACGATGCAACTAATAGGAACGAAGAAATATTGGAAAATGTGTAAAAAACGAGAGAAAATTAGTCACTATTCCACGCGGATGGAGTCGTGCGCACAGCTAGTGATAAATAATATGAGTAATAGTTAGTCAAGACAGTTTACCTTGTCGTGGTGTCGGGTATAAAATAACACCTTTCCATTTCTTCCGTGGATATCATAATCGGCGACTAAGGTTATTTTTATAGGACGATACTTCTAGTACAGTCAGCGTCAAAAGTAACTGACAATTTTAGTACTGAGTTACGTCAAATTCTATACTAAAATTATCACTTACTTTTGACGCTGACCCTACCTATGTCTTTTAGGTATAATAGGGCAGGTGGCCAGCCTGTCGCCTAAAATATATCTTAACCTATTTCCTTAGTCGCCTCTTACAACATCCTCGGAAGAAATGGAAAGGTTCCATTCTATGCCCGACACCAGAACCCGTGTATGCGTATTTTTCAAGATGTATAATTGATAATTATGTAATTGGTTTGTTCACCTATCACTTCGACCTTTGAGTTTTTTTGGTTGAGGTGAGCAAACTCATTATGCACATTCATTTAAATTAAAACGTCCCAGAACTTCCAATTTCTCCGGACTATAAAAACGACAGTTACAAATTCAATTCTTCAATTTTACTGTCTGAATTTCATATCAGTACTGATGCATAAACCAATAGTTCAATATTGGCCGGATGCATGAAATTACATGCAAATTTCATACAAATTTCATACAATCTCGCGTCTGGACCCGTTTTACGGGACCGCGATGATTGGTAAAGTTTGAGGACCACTGCACTTCGGGCAACGACCGCTTTGTCTTACTTCAATGGACGACAATTTGTACTGTTAGTAAAAAAATTGGTATGATATACAGGGTGGTTTGAAATTGATCGTGAATATATATTATCCAGTGGGTAAATTTGTACTGTTAATAAAAAAAATAAGTTGTGATATTATTATACAGGATGGCTGGATATTGACCGTAAATATGCGTCTGCAAACTCATGTGATTTTTTTCCTGGATATTCATAAAGAAGAAAAAAAATACAAAGATCTGAAAATATTGCCTAGTCTTCTATACTCCGTCTTGAAGTGAAACGCGTAGCATCGCAATTTCAACGCAGGTGCGTACGAGCCCACTAACGGGACTTGCGTACGGCACGTAAGGAAGTTAAAACAGGGCGCAATGACCTAAAAAGTGATGAAACACTTGTCTTCCACGAGATCAATAATGAAAATTCTCAGGAAATATTATACAGGGGTTTTCAGACGCGTACTATACCCAACCATTACTAGTTAAAATATTTTGCTGTCAATTTCCGGCAACCCAGTCTACAAAACTGCCATTTTAAACTTCAAAACAACGCGCGGCGGTCAGGTGTCAAAAGTAGCTGTCACGGAGAATAGAAAATTGCGGGGAGAGAGAAAAAAGAGGTCAGCTACGGTAATACGGTCCTTTATTTATGTTGAAAATTTTACGGATAACTCACGTTTATTAAATCGAGTTTAGCTCGACATGTTTCATCTAGGAGCCGCGGCGGCTGCTGCTGCCAAACGCGCACTGCGCGCCACCGCTCTCTTCGCGCGACTAATGTTCAATGGTCCATTATTTTTTGAAAACGGAACCCTAAAAAGAAGCATCCAAAACTCTTCAGATTCACGTTCGATGTTCAAATGCATATTCGTGTCTGAATAGAATGATCAGAAATCTACGCACCTCCTCCCTCCCACTATTCCCATTTCACTCACACAAAACACAAAGAGACGCACGGCTCGATATCACACGTTTCCCCCAAGGTACAGTCAGCAACTTCCTCTAGGTGTGCCGACTAATAGCAGCCATTTGTTCTGCCGACGCTACATCCGACAAGATTGAGCGTATTTCAATATTCTGTCGGGTCATACAATTGACTGGGTGGGTTGGCGCACACTGCAATGTTAATGCAGAATCCTGACGAGTTCGCAGAGATCATAATGTCTCAATTTACTGTGAAGAATTAAAGAGAAGTTCCATCCATGTAGTACTTATACATTACGCCTGTGTTTCCATATGGGTTAAGCAAAGTACATGAAACTTACATAACATATTTAATAATCATGATTATTTCAAAATCCAGTGCCACTTATTATTAGGTTTATTTAGGTTCGCCATATTTTTAGGTTTTAAATTTAAATCTACAATAGTGACAGGATGCTATCTGTCGCCTAAATCATACCTAAACATATTTAAGTATTTATGCTTAGTCGCCTCTGACGACATCCACGGAAGAAATGGAGAGGTGTTATTCTAAGCTTGACGCCATACGGCGTGACACATGGCACGGCACATGAATCGTCACCTAGTCAAAATAATGACTATTTCAAGTATAGCTGCCAATCTCAGCATAACAATGGAAGAAAATGAAATAGTAAAGTCTAAGGCTCAATTCACACCAGAAGAGCAGCGCAGCCATAAACAAAGCCGTGCGACTGCGCGAGCTGTCGCGGGAATGCCCGAGGATGCTCGAGTAGTCGCGACGGCTGCTGTCAATACATATGTCAATATGTCAATAATTATGCAAATTCCAGCGACTTCCTACGCATTCCAGCGGCTTCTCGAGCAGTCGCAGGAATCCTCGCGCATTCTCCACGGAGCGGGTCGCTGCGCTACGCCGCGCTGCGCTGCTCTTCCGGTGTGAATTGAGCCTAAGTGAAATGATAATGATTTTGTCTACGTAGCGTTTTGTGTGCTCTGCCTCCCGATTAGGGAATACATCCATGATGTTCACTGTTCCACATTTATATATTTTAAAGAACTACATGTCACTTTGTTCCCTGCAGCGTACAACAACCACGTACACAGTCTCCGCGCCGATATCTCAGTTATTCTCTTCACTGGTCCATTGAACTGTAAAGGTTAACCTTGTTTGCAAAACAAACTCTTTGTCTCACGGAAAAGAGGTAAATAATGTTTAGTGAGGTTATTATTTAACCTAATATAACCTGGGACACTTCGAGAGTCGTTAAGTGTGAAAGACGTCCGCCTATACGACGGATGGGTGATTGTTTTCAACTGGCTGTAATTTTGAGTTTGTCATTTTATCGTCAGACTGCCAAAATGGCCGTTTCTAGGACTCTCTCGCTCTGCTCGCGCGTTTTTGTCACGGTCCAAATCTCCTCGCTTCGCTCGTCGTTCTATCTTTTGAGCACCTTCGACCGAAAAAAATCTGTGTTTCAAATTTCAGACCGGTCGCTAGCCTGTTGCCTAAAGTATACTTAACCTCGTTCTGCCCAAGCTCATTTAAATGAACATCTGGTTTCTGGCCAATGTTCTCAATTAAGCACAATTTCATTCTGATGTGTTCTGCCCAAGACATTTTTTACTGAAAATTGTATGTTCAAGTTTCACCATCTTTAACATGTGGCATGATACTGATAGGCGAATGCAAGCCAGTTAAACAAAAGGCCTGGATTGTTAACTGGCCAATATTTCAACCAATCAGAAACGAGCAAATCAAATCGCCAAATGTGGAAATTCTAGTCAGTAGACGGCAAATTTGAATATGTGATTTTCTGAGAACATTGGGCAGAATCCTGAAGTATAAACAAAAAACATCTGGCAGGAACCACTAAACATAAAGTGTTCTTTATTGAGCACATTGGGCAGAACGAGGCTAAACCTATTTTCGCTAGTCGCTTCTTACGACACCCACGGAAGAACTGGAGTGGTGTTATTCTATCCCTACACCACACAGGGAAACATGTCTGACTAAACTCGATTTACAACGTCAGTTATCCACATAACCTAAATTATTCTCTCCCAAGTCAATGTTTTCTTTTATTATCCCCAAAACCAAGTTTCCGCCTCACAATTTCCCGGTACAAAAGTATCTAAAACACAAGGGCAAATTACATTTGCAAATTGTGATCCCGCGGGAACTAACGGAATAATTAAAAGTTTACCTGCCTTAATTATTGGCTTAAGAAAATTGAGCGATATTTATAAGGCTTAGCTAACTGTATAATGTAATATCCGTCGTTTAGAACAAATTTTAACAGCCGGTGTTATTTATAGTGAAATGGATAGACTGGTCTTTTTAACGAGATAAGCTAGACTTGTTTTGAGCTAATTTGTGATCCATCGTCGGGAGGAAACTGACAGTAGCTGACAACTACCCACATTTTGGTCATCACATTCTATTATTGTCAAAAATCACTCTGAATTTCTTGTGGTGTCGGGATAGAACGAGTCTTCTCCATTTCTTCCGTGACTGTCTTAAGAGGCGGCTAAGGAAATAGGATTACGTACGCTTTAGTTAGGCGACAGGCTAGCAACCTGACACTTTTATACATCTTCCATCTGTTTTCAAACCTAAAATTATGCAAAAAGTTGCTGCGAAGCGTGAAATAGTCATAATCATGGTTTTGTCTATAAACCTGAAATAGTCATTAGTTTTGTCTATGTAGCGTATCATGTGCTCTGCCCACTCCTTTTGGGACCACAGGCGTGATTGTAAACTTTACATCATGTGATCTGTAGCACAATATACAGTCACGAACCGGGATTGTTGAGCCACTCTTGCCACTGTTCGCAATTTAGACGTGTAATCAATGACCGATGTGACGGAC
The DNA here is from genome assembly GCA_005406045.1 of Adoxophyes honmai. Taxonomy (NCBI): domain Eukaryota; kingdom Metazoa; phylum Arthropoda; class Insecta; order Lepidoptera; family Tortricidae; genus Adoxophyes; species Adoxophyes honmai. The sequence continues at coordinate 105,745 of BHDV01065765.1, forward strand.
TAGATGTCAGCTATTGGATAAGTATTACACGACCAAGTTACAAACATAGGTAAGTGGCTCAACAAACCCTGTTCGCGATGGTACATGACAAGTTTATTTTATCCACATTGTCAATGTAATGCAGGCCGTTACAAATGTAAATGCGCGTCGCTGTCGCTGTATTTGTGGCTTTACAGTTTGAGCATCCTGGCCGCAATCAAGCGACTTTGTGCTCCTGCGCATAGGATATTGATACAGTAGGCTCACTTACGTAGTTGCGCCAATGAACGAACTACAGGATGGCCGGAAATAACATACATGCATACATAACGACACGCCTCTTTACCACAGGGTTAGGCATAGGCAGATACAACTTTGTTCCACTTCCTACGGTCTTGATAATACTTATTTTGCTTCATCCACATTAGCTAATTCCACCAGTGCGCTTTCACGTTCACTTTGCGTCTTCCTCTGACGCGTGCCCGTGCAACCACAGCGCATGCGCTGAAACTAGATCCGTCCTCAATGAAAACGCGCTGACGGCATGCGCTGTTGTTGGTGCACGGGCATGCATCAGAGGAAGACGCAAGGTGAACGTGAAAGCGCACTGGTGTGGACTTAGCTATTTATTCATCCCCTCTTGGCCAAAAATTGACTGTTAATGTTTAACCAGTGGTCGGGTATACGCGTTTGAAAACCCCTGTAAAATATTTCCTGAGAATTTTCATTGTTGACCTTGTGGGAGACAAAAGTTTCATCGCTTTTCAGGTCATTGCGCCCTGGGTTTTACCTACCTTACGTCCCGTAAGCAAGTCCCATTTAGGGGACTGGCGCTAGCCATAGATAAATACTGTTAATTTAGAACGTGAAATAGTCATGGGTTCGACTATATTTTATGTTACGTTTCATATGCTCTGCCTACCTCATTAGAACATACAGCCGTGATGTATGTATGTTAAGTCCAGCGTAAGCCCAATTTTTGAAAAAACAAAGACATAATTTTCATTTTTAGTTCGATGAATACTGGCCTACTGTAGTTGTCTCTCGCGGAACCCAACCTTGTTGTCCGTACGCACTACTTCACGACCTTTTGGTCTCGTTTCACAAATATTTGACGTATTTCTGATTACAAAGCTTTGGTGATTCCGTAACGTGTTTTGAACAGGAAAATACAGAAATACGCGGTTCAGAAAAACACTCACCACGCTCTTTTGGGGTTTCGTGTTGTTGGTAAACTTGGGAAAGTTTGAGAACTGTACATTTATGACGCATTTATTTACTTGCGTTATGGTGTTTCTATTTTTAATTTATTTGGCTTTTGCAATGTGGCGGCCTGTGAAATAAAAGAAGCATGAAAAATTAAACAAATAAAATGGGAGAAGGAAAAATCACAATAAGTTTTTTGATATTGTTCCAAAAAAGCTGACAAAGAAGATTGATAAGATTGACTGAGGGGTTTAAGAGCCACTATTTCTCCCTTTTCCTCTTTTTTTACACACAAACACGTAATTATAAAGAAACTAGAAATATTGTCAAGGTTCCTGTATGGTGTCGGGTTAGAATACCACCTCTCCATTTCTGGCGAAGACAATATCATAAAAAGCGCGACAAGCTAGCAACCCGTCACTATTATACCACTTTCATCTGTCTTTGAACCTAATATTATGCTAGAAGTGGTTACAAAACGTGAAGTAGTCATGGTATTAAGAAACATATTCACACAATTACTTATATTTTCCAACTTCGACATTAGCGCTAGTAAACGTATTCCTTTCATTCTTTGGAACCGCTTAGAACGACACATTCTCACTTTCGCGCGAACCGTCCTTGTTTCGGCTCCTCGCACAAACTGTTACAGCATTCAACAGCCGTAACAAAAACAAATTAATTAGCTACAAGCCTGAAGGCCGAAATTCAATATCAATAAAATTATACAGTAGCAACAAATCGCTGCTATCTCGCATACATTCATAGATAAGAGAAGTTGCCCCATAAAATGGGTCGTTCCGCTATCTCCACTGTTCCTATAAAGTTGCGATTGGCATCCGTGTCGGCCATTTTGAAAGTTTGTCAATAAATCAGATGGTTTTTTGAGGAGTTTTTGGATCAGCCTGTTTGGTGAAGTTCGGGTTTAAACGTAGAACTAGAGGCTTTCGTAGTTTAAATTTAATCGAATTTATATCGGCTTGTTTTATGTTGTATTACTGTATTAGTTTCATATACATTTTAAATACATACATACAATCACGCTTACGTTCCCAAATAGAGGCAAAACACGTGAAATGACTACCTACTCCACGCTTTGCCGCCACTTCTAGCATAAATTCAGGTTTAAAAACAAAAAAAAGAGGTGACAGGTTATGAGCCTGTTGCCTAAAACACATACCTAAACCAATTTGGGGTAGGCAGAGCACACGAAACGTGACATAGACAAAATCATGATTATGACTATATCACGCTTCGCAGCCAACCTGATTTTATGTACGTATTATAAACCAATTTCCTTAGTTACTTCTTACGATATCCATGTGAAAAATGGAGAGCTGTTGTTTAAACCCGACACCACAAAGAATTTCCCAATTAACTCTGAATTAAGTAAATGCATTTTTTTCAATTCTACAGTCACGCCATAACATTTTAAGTTAGTATTTATATTTAACAGCTTTGAACACCCGATTAAAGGCAAATTTCGAGTGAAAACTTCCCGGTACGGGTTTCGTAGCGTAGATTTGCCTCAATTTAAAGAATTTCATACGACTTTACGCCAGTATTTGGTCTGAAGGCGGATTCTCCTCAAAGCTCGCTATTACACACCTTCAGAAAAGCACTGGATTTGCTATAATATGAAAAGCTCGCTGCTGAGGAAATGTTGAGTATATAGAGTACTGGAAGAGAACATACATCCATCCATACATTGCGCTCAGTAATGGTGTAGGTAGCACTCAAAACGGTACATCGACAAAACTAACTATTTCACGCTTCGCTACCATTTCTAGCATATTTTAAGACTTTAGAAGTACAATAGGTCGCCTAACATATACATAAACTTATATCCTTAATCGCCTCTTTATGATATCTACGGATGTCCTTTGGATGAAATGGAGAGGTACCCGAAAAGACACGTTAAACTATTCCGTGCTGTTGTATTCCGGCAACTACAGTGACGGTAGAGTACGTGTTTAGTGTATTCAAATCGATGGTGCAGTCGTTAACGAATTCGTTTGCGAGTTGTCGCGGAATGTATGGAGACTTGTCGACCGTGGCAGTTGTGCAAACGTTCCGCTGGCGGCGCTGTCTCGCATTTCGTACAATTTTGCGATAACTCGCAAACTAATTCGTTAACGACTGCACCATCGAAATGAACACACTAGACGTACAGCTGGCGGCGGTGTCTCGGTTTCCATACAATTTTGCTATAACTCGCAAACGAATTCGTTAACAACTGCACCATCGACTACTACTACTACTAGACGCTCTGGTCAGACTGAATATTAGGTACACGAGTTGGTAGGAAGTGTTCCATCAGTAAAAAACCCATCTAGCCACTTTATCTCCCTGGAAAGACCGCAACCCATCAAAGGCGTCTCGTAACTAGAATCGCAGCGAACCGACACCCGCCGGTTTAACGATATGCGACGGCTGAGAAATTACTTTCCGAACTGCTAAGTCAACGTTTTTTATGCCAAAGCATGAGTTTTGTTTGAGCTCGGAACATCTTTAGTACCTACATACATACAATCTCGCCTATAATATTCCCATATGAGATCCGGAGATGCAGACCACACAAAATGTGATTCAGACACTTTAGACAATACCACGGCTATTCCATGTTTCGTAGCATAATTTTAGGTTTAAAAACAGATGAAAATGGTAAAACAGTAACAGGTTTATGTTGCTAGCCCGTCGCCTAAAGCATTACAAAACTCCTTAGTCGCCTCTTGTAAAAAATATAAATGGTAGAAACGGAGAGGTGTTAATCTAACACGACACCATGCGATCTCCGTGCTGCTGTATTGCCGCGACAGTGATATGGTCATTGGTCAGACTAGATAATATATTAGATCAGTTGATAGAAAAACTTAAATCAATAAAACTCAGTAAAGAAACCCATCTAGCCACTTTATCTCCCTGGAAAGACCGCAACCCGTCAAAGGCGTCTACGTAACTAGAATCGCAGCGAACCGACACCCGCCGGTTTAACGATATGCGACGGCTGAGAAATTACTTTCCGAACTGCTAAGTCAACGAATCGGCACCTGAGACCGTCCGGAAAAATCGAATTTCGAATGGTGCTGAGATTGTGCACTGACTGCTGGGATGTCAGTGCAGGCAAATGAAGGAAGTGTTGGAACGGATGTTTTCGTAAGCCTTTTTTTCGTTTTGAGTCTGGCTGGTTGTGATTTTTATGAATGAGTGGTAGACATCATCGAAATCAGTTTTTGGGTTTTAAATTGGAATCCAAAATACATAGTAGCGCATAAAACGCTACACAGATAGAAACTTGGCTATTCAATGTCTCGTAGCTGCTTCCATATTTTTAGGTTTTACGTTAGATAAAAGAGATAGTGACAGGTTATTAGAATGATACTTAACCTTGTTTTACTTGGTCGCTTCTTACGATACCCATGGAAAAAATATCTTTTATCTTACTTGTAAATGTCACGTTTCTGTGATCATAATGATCTTCAGGGCATAAAAGTTTATGAATTACGAAGGAGACCCCAGATTATCTGCATCTGCACTGAATAAACAAGCAAAGTTTGTCAGATCAACCAATTAAAAAAGGAATCGATGAAAAACAATATGAACGTCAACAAAAAAAAAAGGCCAGCTACAAAATGATCATAATAAACGTGAAAAAGCGCGCCCAAATTAACTTTTCAAATGAATACTGGCCGCTATAGAAATAATGGCTTCGAAATTCAAACGTCCATTCCAAATGCACAGCCCATGCAATAGACAAAATAATTGATTCACTGACAATAAAATTGATTCAATATTCAAATGCGAGAGGCGATTGTGCCATTTGGAATGAATGCTCGTGAATTTCGTGAATTGAAAATGCAACTGTAATTGTTGAGCTTAGGGTACAGTTTTTGCTGAACAGTTTCAGCCATTTCGCTATTGTTTTTGGTGCGAAAATAAAAATGGAATCAACTCATTTGGAATCGGCAGCTGGTTTTCATTGATAAATAATTGAACTATCATGGATTTGTTTTGTAAAGCTCTTGTGCATGTAAATGTAGGTGTAATTTTAGCTAGTAATTACTGTAATTAGTAATACATTATAACAATTTTAGTTGTTACCGTGTGATTGGTGATTCAATTTAAAATGTCCTCTTTCAGATCATACATACATACATACATATTCTCACACCTGTCTTCCCAAGAGGGGTAGGGAGAGCACATGAATTAAAAAATTCAGTGCCACGTTTAGCAATGTCAGGGTAACCAGAGTGTCAAACGTGATATTGCAGTGACAAGTTGCTAGCCTATCGCCCACAATACACTAACCCTTTCCCAGAGTCGACTCTTACGACACCCACGGGAAGAAAGGGGGAGATGCTATTCTAACCCGGCACCACACGGGTACGACAGCATTCCAGCTGTCGTGGTGCCCCCTGCTGGATAACTAACGAGGCAATGCCGACCGAGCTGTGGCGGGATAACCACATACCTGTTCGGGCAACCGGACAGAAGAGGCTACAGCGGCCTTGAGTTCAAAATAAACTCTAAAATGTCTGGTGCAGAAGGCAAGGGGAAACCACTGCAGCTACACTCCCAAGAAAGCCACATGAGAGCACAACTGACGTCTCTACGTGACCACGACCACTCTGCCAAGAGTGAAACGACAGAGAAGAAGAACTTAAAACCTAAAAAAATATACTAGAGCGGTTACGAAGCGTGAAATAGCCATGGTTTTGTTTCTGTAGCATTTCGTGCGCTCTGCCTACCCCATTAGGGAATACAGGCGTGATGCCTGTATGGTAACTAGGCTTAGGACTTTTGGATGCTCGCCGTGGTTCTAGAATCCATGGAGTCACCATTATCTTAAATATTTTTTCGATATCAAATCAAAGTGTAAAAATAAGTGACATGATTTATGCGGATATATGAGTAGGTAACTAATTAATTTTATCATAACTCTACACAAATTACATTTCACAGGTGACGCGATAATAATATTTTAATTAAACAATTATAATAAATTATACTTAATTGATGTGCAACTCTTTAATGGGTACTACTATTATGATTGTGACAGACTACTGACAAGTATTTAACAAATAAAAAGTACACTTTCATTTGACCTCGAAAAAATATTGAAGATAATGGCGACTCCATGGATTCTAGAACCACGGCGAGCATCCAAAAGTCCTAAGCCTAATGGTAACTATACATTTTTTTATCCTAATGAAGTATTGGATAGTGCCTACTAAGTGAGTCCCATCATGAAAAGGTTACAATATCCTCTTTACACATTTCTCTTCAATAACGCTTTTACGCATCCTATTTGTAAGTTTAATGCTACACAGATTCATATCAAGTCAGCTGTATACCTAAACGTACACTGACCTCGTATGACCTTGGACTCTCCAGGCCGCCTAACCTGTGACCTAAATAGACCTAGAAGTTAATTTTAATCAACCCGGGCGCGGGCAGTTGGGCATATTGGGTTAGTGACGTCATCTGTGATGTCATGAAATGGCCGGATGCTGTATTACCTGTAACAAGAAGAAACGAAATATAAATATCACGCCTGTATATTTATGTCTTTCGAAATTCTTACTCATATTCACATGTACCAGTTATTTACAATTGGTTTCACATGTATCAGTAACTAGCTTTTGCCCGCGGCTCCGCTAGCGTTAAATTCGGGGTATCATAGAACAGATAGCACACATACCAATTTTATAGCTTTCTACATTGAAAACTTCCACTCCTCACTTTAGGGAAATGGGGGGTTTGAAGAGACAAAATGTAGCCTATGTCACTCTCCATGCCCTAAACTATCTCTACCTAAAAAATCACGTCAATCCATCGCTCCGTTTAGGCGTGAAAGACGGACAAACAGACAAACAAACAAACAAACACACTTTCACATTTATATATTGGTACGGATTTACAATTGGTTTAGTCGTGTTAAAGCGACTGTGGTTACAAGTGTAGACTAAAGCTTGTATTTTCAAATTAGGGTAGGCAGAGGTGTAGGTAATTCTGCTTGGTAGTTCGACTGCACAGGTAATAAATATGATAAGTGACGGAATAGCATTATCATAGTATAGTGTAAGTTTAATAAATATAACGCGCAACAGTAACGGTTGCACTAGTCAAAGGTGCACCATAAACACCAAAAATGATTTAATTTCACAGTGAAACAACAACAATGATTTCTCAGATAAATTCCAAACATTTCGCCTATTTATTAAGCATGTTTCGCAAAGTAATTATTATGGATTAAATCAACAAAATCATAATTATTTTTCGTGGCAGCAAAACGCTGCGGATAATCAAAAGTAATGGTGTGATGAATTGTTTCACTGAAATCGGTTTCGGTTGAAGACAGGAGATTTAATACCAGGGATCGAATACCGGTATTATTTTCATACATTTATACCGGTATTTGATTGCGGTATTTCAGTTGTTTTTGTATATTATTGCATTTTTTTATTTAAATTCGTACTTTTGTAGGTTTATCTAAATACTATATAGGAATACCAAGCTTAAATTCCAAATTAAAGAAGATATTTTAGTTTTTAGTAATACCGGTAACGATCTCTGTTTAAAACCTGTCTGTTTTAAAACTGAAGTTATAGAATTGACTTCGAAGTGTGAAATAGACATGCTTTTGTCTATTTAACGAGTTCTCTTCTTACTCTACAAGTTACAAGTGTCTACCTCTTATCTTTATTTACATCGACCCAAAAAAAATGCACAGGATTGTTGCATGGGAGCCCCCCGTAAATAATATTTTTGTTTTATTTTTAGTATTTGTTGTCATAGCAGCAATTAACATTTTTTTTTTCTTTCTTTTCTTTTTTCAATATAAATACAAATCTATGAAAGTCTGGTGTGGTGCCGGGTTAGAATAGCACCTCCCCCTTTCTTCCCGTGGGTGTCGTAAGAGTCGACTCTGGGAAAGAGTTAGTGTATTGTGGGCGATGGGCTAGCAACCTGTCACTGCAATATCACGTTTAACCATCTGGTTGCCCTGAAATTACTAAACGTGGCACTGGATTTTTGAATTCATGTGCTCTGCCTACCCCTCTTGGGAATACAGGCGTGAGAATATGTATGTATGTATGTATGAAAGTCTAGCTAGCACGATTAGTGAGATACAGCCTGGCGACAAACAGACAGCTCAGTAACAGGCTCCCGTTTTCACCCTTTGGGTACGGAACTTTGGGTATGCTCATTTTAAAAGATTACTAACGTTTTCCTCCACATTTCATGCATTAAGAGAGCAAAAGGGCGTGCAAAAACTTTTGCATAATAAACGAGTGTAGCCACAAGACGGGGTAGCGGGCGAGTGAACTAAATGGGGTATTTATCCCTTTAATGTAGCTCTTTTGGTCACCCTGTGTTGTATGTTGAATTACAAACTATTTACATACATACATCAAGCTTGTATTTCCTAATGGGGTAGGTAGCACACGAAACTCTACATAGACAAAACCATGACAACGTTTCGTGGCCACTTCTAGCATATTACAACTTACCTAAAAAGTATGCTAGACGTGACCGTGAAACGTGACATAGTCATGGTTTTGTCTACGTAGCGTTTCGTGTGCTCTGCCTACCTCATTGGGAAATACAAGCATGATGGTATGTATGGTTCAGCATATTTTTTTCAGGTTTTAAGTTGGCAATTATAATATTGACAGGTCTTAAATCTACCTTAGCCTATTTCCTCAGGGTCTCACCAAACCAGTCGACGCCTTTTCGGCAAAATGCGGGTAGAAAAAGCTTTATGTCAATGCAATAAGGGCGAACAAGGCGTGAATTGGCTCGGCCATTCTCGGTCGAACGAGCCGAGCCGATTGACGTCTTGTTCGCCCTTATTGCGTTGACATAAAGCTTTTTCTACCCGCATTTTGCCGAAAAGGCGTCGATTAATGTGGGGAGACCCTTAGTCGCCTCTTACGAAATCTACAGACGAAATGGATTAGTATGAATGTCTTAAATTTCAGGCTTAATAATCTTATTGATTGAAAGTCTTGGGAAACAGCGTTTCATCGTATGCCCTTATAACATCTCGTTGCCACCCCTAACTCTAAAGTAAGCCATAAAAGGGCAATAAAGATCGCTAGCAGGGAATAATACCGTATGAAACATACTGTATAGTATAATTGCTGAATTAAACACCCTGTTTCGCTGCGGGCGCTTAAATCGTTGAAGAATGTGATTAAGCTTTAATTAATACCAATGAAATTAAACAATGCGAATGGAAATACGGTTTACTTAATCACTCACTTTTTACTATGCCAAATGTGGCTACCAAACTAGAAATAAGGTAAACATCCCAGAGCTCGACACTGACCCCATACTTGGCACTTGCAACCTTATGTCATAGTAAGACAGATGACAGAAGGGTGTCATCTATTGGGTGTCCAGCATTGGTACTTTTACTTTAGTTGTAGTGTTGACTATCGCGATTACAACGCGTCGTGTGCTCTGCCTACTACATTAGGAAATACAAGCGTTGAACATGTGTAGGCAAGCAACTGCAACTATTGTAGGTTCCTCTTTCTTTGCGTAAACCTAAAAATTATGATGAACGGAACGCGGTTACGAAATATTAAAAAAGCAATGGTGAGCCCAATTTATCCCATTTAGGAATACAGATAGGTACAAATAGTTATAGTTTAGAAAATTTTATATAAGAAATGGCAAAATTAAAAATTTATTTTTAAGGCAATGGCACTAGTTATGGACGGTTTAAGTGGACAAGCACCAAGTGATGGACACTTCATTCATAATTTAAAGACCATAGAGTTGTGAATTGATTGCTGTAAAACAAAGGACTTTTCCTTAGTAGGTAGTAAATAAGAGTCGTTGTCCATTACTGGTTCTATGTCCATTATCGGTGACTTTACCTTAAGAAATTTTTAAATTATAGCAAATTCATACAGCAGACCTCTGTGTCCAAGAATTGAATAGATAACCATCACAACCCCAAGGCCGTAGTTCACCGCAAAACGGCCCGATTGGGACTAAACCAAAATCAATCGAGCCAAATGCGGCAGCAAAAAGATAAAAGGACGTAACAAATATCAGACCGATGATATTCCGTAATACCGGCTGCCTGGATCAGGCCGGCATATGGTGGCGAGGATGATAAGGCACTGGATGTACCATCGCGAACCGGGATTGTTGAGCCACTTGCCACTGTTCGCAATTTAGACGTGTAATCAATGACCGATGTGAACGACTAGATGTTAGCTATTGAATTAGTATTACACGACCAAGTTACGAACATTGGTAAGTGGCTCTACAATCCCGGTTCGCGACTGTACCATGCAGAGTCCATGATTGACTATGTTTAACACAGAGAGAGAATGCGAACTGCCTACTTAGCGCGATGAGACGTGCATCGAATCATACATAGACAATAGGATGGTTAAAAAAAATAGTTTTTGAACTTTTCCTCTTGCTAACTGGTTACACCATACAAAATTTCAACGTTTCAACTGCCTCCGTTAACTCTAAGCCGGTACACATCGAGCCCCAAAGTATGGAGAGTGAATTGGATGTTGCGATATTATGAGCATTACAAAGTTTTTTTTGGTATTATTTTATTTCTTACAGTTATTTATCTCTTCTTGCATTGTAATGAAACTGATTTTTCTATTTGGGTTGCTTAAAAGGTACACTCTGTTAATTAATATTCTGATCTTCATTTGTAAGAGATATTGTTTCGTGCAATCATCAACTAAAACTACCACTTCGTAGTTCTTACAAAAATTAGCTAAAAATTCAAAAACAGATTTGTTCTATCAGTAAATAGCCAAAAAACCGCCACCCCTTTCCAGTAAACTCTAAATCCTTGCTGATCGTTACGAGACCACAGAAAAAAATCTGTCCAACGATTCACGTCCCAAATCATATTTCTACGGGACTGTCCGTAATATCTCCACAATGGAAGATTGATAGCGCTCAAATATAATATATGTCGGCGGCTGGGGACTTGTCAATTTGATATACTGGTTTGAATTAAAAACCATGAATATTCCGTGTATTTTTTATTTTTTAAAAAAGCTTTCAGATCACTGTAAATGGGTCAAGTTTGAATGTGACGGCCGTTACAGTATACAGCCAGAGTGCTTAATGTAATGAAAACGATCAAGGATTCGGTAACGATTTTGTATGCGAATTAACGTGAAGAATGTATGGAAATTGAGACAGTGCCTCCAAGCGGCACGTTTGCACAACTACCGTGATCGACACGGTTTTCGTACATTCCTTGCGTTGATTCTCATGAAATTGCTATATTTCCATGAATGTTTTGATCATACTAAGCACTCAGAACCCCACTGCGAAACACGCTCAGTTCGCGCCAACTTCTAAAAATTTGAGTCCTTAGACTCAAAATCAAAAGTCGCTAAAAAGTCGATAAAAGGAACCAGAGGTCACTGGCTTTGTGAAACGTTAGGATAGATGAAAAAAAAACTTATCCTTACTAATATTATAAGTCAGAAAGTGAGTTTGTTTGTTTGTTTGTTTGTTTGTTTGTTTGTTTGTTTGTTCCGCTTTCACGCCGTAACTACTGAACAGATTGCTTTGAAATTTTGCAGACATAAAGATAGAAGTCCGGATTAAATAATAGGGTACTTTTTATCCCGGAAAAAATTGATGTTCCCGAGGGAAAACAAAAATATAGTTTGCATGATAGATCGATATCAATCGATGATAGATCGATATCGATCGATAGATGATAGATCGATGGCGCTGTGTCGTTTGAAACGAGAAGTTTTCTTATAGTTGTGCTATAGTACCTATACCGCAATATAACCGAGTTCCACGCGGGCGAAGCCGCGGGCGGAAAGCTAGTAAGAAATAAATTGATGTAGGGCAAATCTTGCAAGGAAAATTTGAACCATTTCCAATAGACCAATTGTGCTGAAACTTAGTATACCTACATGGACGACGATACATAATTCTGCCGCGGTAGTGTACTTCTGGTGGCCCAGCCGGGACTGTCTCCGATGGAGGGAACTCTTCAACGGTGGGTCTGATTGACTTGAAATCTGGTGCACATAATCTAGAATGGCTGACAATGAAGTACAGTTGGCAAAAAGTACAGTCGGCAAAAAAAAAGATTGAATTAAAAATGAAATTTTGTTGGTTTATTCTTTGATTAAACCTTTTATTCGAGCCTAACACCACCGGAACAAGGGCTCGACGCATAAATTTAACTCGAGTTACGTTTGTATGGCGGGCCAACCCAAACTATGCAAACTCGAGCAGTAACGACATTAGTGGAACTTGAAACTGAGTTTAATAAGATTTGACCCAAACAAGGGCTGATTTGATTTGCTAATTATATTCATATATACATAGAAATCGAGTTACTGTTACGTTCGAAACAGGCGTCATTGTTTATATGAGACGTCATCATCTAATTACATACATATTCTCACGCCTGTATTCCCAGGAGGGGTAGGCAGAGCACATGAATTCAAAAATCCAGTGCCACGTTTAGCAAATTCAGGGTAACCAAATGGTCAAACGTGATATTGTGGTGACAGGTTGCTAGCCCATCGCCCACAATAAACCGACTCTTTCCCAGAGTCGACTCTTACGACACCCACGGGAAGAAAGGGGGAGGTGCTATTCTAACCCGGCACCACACAGGACGATAGACACATTTTACAGTGATATTCAGTTATAATTACTTAGTTAAACCACTAAATCACGCGCATAAAGTAAATAAAAATGGAACTGATAGAAAAATCTAGACGCGGTAGCACGTCAAGCCAAGTTCAAGTAATAGTTTTAAAAGAACAGGGTTTCCTCAGCTACTTCTTGTTTTTCTGTTAATGGCGGCAACTCGTTACAAAGTAATCAAACTTTATGAGACAACACTTAGCCCAGACGATCGTGTGATTGTCATTACACCAAGTTTGAGACTACTTTAGGTAGTTTGGTGACAGAAAATCGATGTTACGACAGTCATTAAAGACAACACTTTTACTCGTACTATATTTAGACTTCATATAATTATAAATAATTCTCGTGTGGTGTCGGGTTGAGAATAACATCTCTTCATTTCTTCCGTGGATGTTGAAAGAGGCGACTAAGGAAATAAGTTTAGGTATGCTTTAGGCGACAGGCTAGCAATCTGTCACTGTTATATCTGCAAAATTAGAAACCTAAAAAATATGCCAGAGGTGGCCACGAAACAAGAAATAGCCATGGTTTTGCATAGCGTTTTTTGCGCTCTGCCAGCCCAAATTGGGAATACCGGCGTGATATGTATGTACAGTCACGAACCGGGATTGTTGAGCCACTTGCCACTGTTCGCAATTTAGACGTGTAATCAATGACCGATGTGACAGACTAAATGTCAGCTATTGGATTAGTATTACACGACCAAGTTACAAAAATAGGTAAGTGGCTCAACAATCCCAGTTCGCGATGGTACGTACGTGCATTATTCATTAGTATTTTTCTGATAGTGACAATGAGGTATGTGTGAGATGTATTCTTTTGGCATAGTGTGTAAAAAAGCTGCCCAGATACGCGTTCTTGCATAGAAAGACAATGCTTCCATTCATTTATTTGACCGACCAAACTGACGCCAACAGGCCCACAATCATCACATTCTCAGCCACACAACCGCGTCAGCTGTCGCCGACATAAATCATACGTCACAACAATAATATATAATAAAACAACATCGGGCGGCATAAAAACCAGAATAGGACTCTGAAAGGGAACACTCCAATATCAAGCGGGGGTCGCTGTACCGGACCACAGGGCAACCGACTGGAGGTGTCGTTTGCACTGTCTAATTAAATCCTTACATACATACATACAATCAAGCTTGTGTTTCCAGATGGAGTAAGCAGAGCACACGAAACATGTATGACATAATTTTGACAGTTTCACGCTTTTTGGCCACTTGTGGCATGATTTTAGGTTTAAAATAGAGTTGCCACGAATAGTGATTTGGCCGAATACCGAATATTCGGCAACGCTGTCGGCCAAAGCGCCGAATATTCGGCACAAAGTTACATGCTTGCCGAGCTCGTAAGGGATAATACGACAAGTCGTGACATGTCTGCCTCGTGCACGGACAGGGGGCGTGCGGCCATTTGACTTTTTGTTTCAATTGCGAGTAAAATTACGTTACGGCACCCTGATATCATTTACTATGAAAAGCGTAATCGTGTGCAAAATCAAATGCTGAGAAGCTTGTTTTTATCCATCACAAGACTACTGATAAATTTCACTTATTAAAGTACAGTAATTTGGTAAAAATTACAAATCTTAGGTAAAGTGACCACATTTTTTGTCTATGATTTGGTATTCGGCACCGAATATCAAGAAAAGTGGCCGAATAGGCCGAATACCGAATAGTTGCCAAATATTCGTGGCATCTCTAGTTTAAAACACATGAAAGAGGTAGAATACTGCCAGGTTGCTGCCTGTCTCCTGAAGCTTACTTAAAACGGTTACGATATTCACAGGAAAAATGAAGTGAATCCTTGAAATTTTATATCATCAAAATTAGTTGGAATACGTCCTCTATTTGAACAAAATACCTATTCTTTCGAACCTAAAATTATGCTAGAGCTAGAAGTGGCTGCGAAGCGTGTAATAGTCATAATCATGGTTTTGTCTATATCACGTTTAATGTACTGTGCCTCCCCATTTGGGAACATAGACGTTAATGTAAGTATGTATCAGTTACGTCTTTTTTATTAGATATTTTAGACCTCTCCTGTAGCCTCGTTGCTTCTAGGTCCTTACTCAAGACAACTTATCGATGGCACACATTCGCCCGGACAGTTTTCGCATTGGGGCCGACACAAAACGGAATTCCGAATAGATCTCCGTTTTTGTTGCCGTCGTTTTGTTTCTGTATCGAGTTTATTGCAGTTTTCAGTCATGGGGTGTAAGTGATGGTTTGTTTATCTCCAGTAATGCTTGTGTCTTATTAACCTTTTAAGTGAATAGGTTTTGTGGATTTGGTGTTAGTGTGTATACCTATGTGTAGAGTTTGAATTTATATAACTAAAAAACTGTTAGGGAACACTTCTTGCCGCAGCTCACCAGTACCACAGGATCACTGAAGAGGAACTCAGAATGTTGCACAAACCTTTTTTTACAGCTTAATTTTGAACAATATCTGATCTGAAGTTTGTAACATGAAGAAAGTACATAATTGAGTGGAATTTTCTAACTGTCTAACTAAATTAATCGCTTCAAAAACGTCTACGTCTTCCATATAATTATGTCATAGGAAATCGTTTAAGGTATGCTTTAAACAACAGGCTAGCAACCTGTCACTATTTTACCTCTTTGATCAGTATTTATACCAAAAAAGCAAAAAATGGCTACAAAACGTGTAATGGACATGGTTTTCTTCATTCTTGTGCTCTGCCTACCCCTTTTTGAGAATATAAGCGTAGTTACGTGTAAAAACAATATTTACTTAAACTTTAAATTCAAAATGAAACTAAACGCAACTCACTTAAGTCCCGCCGCAGAGCAAAACGCAATCAAAATGGCCGACCTAAATAACTACTCGTGTCGCGTCCGACACATTTTCCAAATGGACAAGCGCACATAATCCCTATATATGTACGCCTTGCTCTAATTCCTCTCGATCTTATAGCTTTATATATTGAATGATATGGGGAAATATTGCGTTGTCTTTGTCACCGATGCTTTTGGTCTTGATATCCTAAAATGGATATTTAGCTGAAGCAAAACAATATGATTTAGATTACACTTACAAGGTTCTGTGTGGTGTCGGGATAGAATAATAGGTACCTCTTTATTTTTTCCGTGGGTGTCGTAAGAAGGCAACTAAGGAAATAGGTTTAGGTTGGGTTCAGATAGGTACGTTTTAGGCGACAGGCTCGCAACCTGTCCCTTGTATTATACCTCTTTGAACTGCTTTAAACCTAAAATATGCTAGAGTGGCTGTAAACTACTGTAAAGCTACAAATAGTCATGATTATGTTTATGTGACGTTTGTGTGCTCGTAGACAGAGTATTGGTAATATGGGCGTGATTGTACGTATGTACGTTATT
Source organism: Adoxophyes honmai (assembly GCA_005406045.1). Lineage (NCBI taxonomy): Eukaryota > Metazoa > Arthropoda > Insecta > Lepidoptera > Tortricidae > Adoxophyes > Adoxophyes honmai. The sequence continues at coordinate 121,990 of BHDV01065765.1, forward strand.
TACTTGTAAAGTAGCCTTTTCATTTAGTATTTCGAACGAACATCAGATCAGATGTATCAGTATTTTTTTAATCTTCCTGCAATTTGAACACTACAATTAGTCTAAGAGTATTATAGTAACACAGTAAAAAATATATTTCTTTTTTCCTACACCGCATTTCAGTAAAATGAGATAACCAAATAAAACTAGGCCGGGTAGATAATACACGGTTTTATCGCTTAAAAGGAATCTCCGCCTGAAGCTTATAATAATAAACCGATGTGAATATGAATAGGCTTATTTAGAAAACCAATTGAACACAGTAAAGGCAACTTCCGAACTTCGTAATGACTTAGTCACTAGTGTTTTGACACCTATTGTCCTAGGTTGTCGGTTGCAAGAAGAAAACAGCTTTATTAGCTTGATGTCTCTTTGTTTCTATTCTTACGGCGATTTCTGTTCAAAACTACTCAAAATGAGAAAGTGGAATAATATTTTATTTCATAACTAAAAATTCGATGTATCATAAACTCGTCAGTGCTCCATGTATTATATTTATTTTTTTATTTAAATTTAATGCTTAAAAAGGGTTGCAAGGCTAAGATCTTTTTGTAGCAGAGCTATAAGGCTAAGTATATTATCCTCTGTTATTTTAAGATCCATTTTTATTTTGTGTAGTGTCGGATTAGACTAACAGCTCTCCATTTATGCCACGAATGTCTTATAAGCGATTAAGAATATTCAATTAAAAGTATGTTTTAGGCAACAAGCTAGCAACCTCTTATATCCAACTAAAAACAAAAAAAATGGGCCATTGTCTCGAAATAATACACGCATCATGTTTGTACGCATACATCTAATCCTTGAAATCTAAATTTAACACACCAATTGCAACGTAAAGGATCTAAATCTCGTGCAAAACGCATCTATCTTTACACTAATACACTTACGAATAACAGCTTAAGTGTCAGTTACGCCATTATACGTCACTATACATCAAAAATGATTGATGCACGTTTTATATCACTCATACAAAAATACGAACATTACGGACAAATACAATCCAATCTAAAATTATTATGATTTATTTGGAGGGAGGAAATTGATTTAGGTTTTGAATGCGAATGGTGAATAATATGTTTACGTAATATTTTCTTCGGTTGGAGAAAGTGCGTCGTATTTTGGGGACAATGAGCTCTGCGAATTTAAATCGAATACGGAAGTAAAATACTTGAATGGTGTTGTGTTGTATTGAAATTGTCGAGTACATAGACCAATAATTAAATAAATGTTTTTGACAAAATATACAGTCGATTTAGGAAAAGCCTCAGTAATTTTTGGAGTTATTTTTTGTGGCAGCTGTATTTTTTTTCTACGGATTTTAGTTTTCTATTTATTTTTATTTACTGTTGATCTAAATCTCATGGTTACATAGATTCAAAAAGGAAATTTATTTTTATATTGCCACTTGGTATGTTTTTCTAAAGGCGCATATGCTTTCAACCCCAATTCCAAAGCCAAAGTGTGTCGTCGGGAATGTCGGAATAGAATAACACTTCTCCGTTTCTTCCGTGTCGTAAAAGGCGACTAAGGAAATAGGTATAGGTGAACTTTAGGCGACAGGTCTGTCACTATTATACTTCTTCCATCAAACCTAAACTATGCCAGAAGTAGCTGCGAAGCATAAAACAGCCATAATCATGGTTTTATCTATCACGTTTCATATCTGCCTGCCCCATTCAGAAACATAGGCGTGATTGACTGTATGAATGTTTTAACAACAATTCCACGCAAACAAAAAGTTGCCAGCAACAACCAGGGTTGCCGATGAAAAAGGTTGCTTCCACTGTCAATTAAGTTAACCTCAAAACCGCATCTAATTAGGTCAGTACATGAACCAGATAAAATTTCTACCTGACAACCCTAATTCAATTTCCGTTTCAAAAATTGGAGTTATTTCAACGGAACCGCCATCTAATTTTAACTCTGAACTCGAATTATAAATGCACTCTTTGGCCTGCGTAGGGTTGACACTTACGAACTCTGTTTTTAGGGTTCCGTACCTCAAAAGGAAAAAACGGAACCCTTATAGGATCACTTTGTTGTCCGTCTGTCCGTCCGTCCGTCCGTCCGTCCGTCCGTCCGTCCGTCCGTCTGTCAAGACCCTTTTTCTCAAGAACGCGTGGAGGTATGAAGCCGAAATTTATATCAATTACTCAAGTCTACTGTCCCTTGAAGCTGTGAAAAAATCAAACTTCTAAGCCAACGCAATCAAAAGATACAGCCGTTTATGCCGCAAATTTTCGACACTTGCAAGGGAATCAAAACCTACAGGGTGCTTCCCGTGAACTCAGAATCTTGAAATTTGGTACGAAGCAACGTCTTATAGCATAGATAAAGGAAAAATTACGAAAACCATAAATTTTTAGTTACATCACATAATATTTTTTTTTTTAATAATTTTAAACTTACTACCCATTTCCTCATAAACGCGTAGAGGTAATAAATTGAAATTCATACCAAATACTTAGGTCTATAATACCTTTAAGCTGTAACAAAATCAAACTTCTATGTCAACGCAATCAAAAGAAACAGCAATTTAAGCTGCATATTTTGAAACTCGCAAGTACTCGCAAGGGAATCAAAACCTAAAGGGTACTTCCAGTCGACCTAGAATCTTGAAATTTGGTATGAAGCAACGTTTTATAGTACACATAAAGGGAAAATTCCGAAAACCTTAAGTTTTTAGTTACATTACAAAATATATATTTTTTAATAAATATAAACTTATTACTCGATTGTCGTAATGAACGAACTTTGTAAACCTTGCAGGTTTGTACGGAACCCCCGGTGCGCGAGTCCGACTCGCACTTGGCCGGTTTTTTTTAATGATCGTTAACTTGATGTTTTTGTTTTTAAACAGCATTGTACCTATTGTATGACTTTTTATTGCAGTCATAAAACAAGCACAGAAAAAAAAAACATTTAACAGTTTTTAATGAACATGCCATGACTTTTTCGCGTTTCATAGCCACGTTACACATAATTTTGGTTTTAAAGATACTTAGATGAATGAAACCCATACAATACTAACATGTTGCTAGCCTTTTGCCATCCATGGTATAAATAGAGATGTACTATTCTACATCACGCCTGTATTCCCAAATGGGGTAGGCAGAGCACACGAAACGCTACATAGATAAAACTACGACTATCTCACAATTCGAGGCCACTCTAGAATTTTTTTAGGTTTTGAATTGGTATGAAAACCTTTGGTATTGGTATGATGGCATGAAAACCTGCGTCAGCGCGTTGCCTTGGCCCTTAGATCAGTGATACAAGCTTGTACTTAAATATCCTGCCTCCACATTTAGTAGGTACACTATAATTGTTTTTTTTTTTTTTTTGTAAAAAAATAACCATTTTTTTTTGCTATAATTTATTTTGATTATTGGTAACTTTTGTTTATAATTAACACACCCCGTTATCAGTGTTGCAGATTCATTGAAACTAAGCCATAGGGTTGTCGCACAACATTTATTTCACTGTCATGTCACGACATGTGACATATTGGAAGGTACATAAAAATGTTAGTGTTAGAAGAATGTTTTTACCATGTAAACTATCAGATTTATATTATATTTTTAGCTGTCTGAATAAATTATTAATATTTTTTCTAGGTACTTGGCGTTAAATTTTGTCGCCTATTACTGTATATTATCCATTTTAAATATGATATCGACCGCTCCATTTCTCAATAAAACAAAATTGACAAATAAATGACGTAAACACCCATTATGAAGTTAAAAAAAAACTTGTCAATTACGGGCTGAAAAGAGGTTTTGTTTTCTTTTAAATCTTAAAATATATAAATAAAAAGGTGAATAAAATTTATGTATATTTAAAGGTAGGCACATATTAAAAAATATTATGTGCAGTGCCATCCCTGGCTTTTTCAATGAATTTGCAACATTGATAACGGGGTATGATAATTAATTAATTTATTTTGTAATTATTTTTCTTTGTTTTGAAAAAATGACTTTCTGCCAAGTTTCTTGCGGCGCATTCTTCTTGGCAATGATGGTCTTTCCGAAGCGCTGGTAAACTAAAAAAAAAAAGACGTGTAAAAGTGCTTTTAGGAGCCTATTTGCATAAATAAAGTTTTGAATTTTGAATTTTGAATTTTGGTAGGTATAATAGCGACAGGTTGCTAGCCTGTCGCATAAAATATACCTCAACTTTTCCCATGGTCGCCTCTTACAAACATCCACGGAATAAATAGAGAGAGATAGAGATTATTCTGAACCCGTCACCACACTAAAAACTGACAATTTATTCAATACTAGCTGTGCCCACGACTCCGTCCGCGTGGAACAGTGACTAAATTTCCCCGCTTTTTTTTCATTTCCCAATGTTTCTTTACTCCTATTAGAGCGTGATGTTATATAGCCTAAAGCCTACCTCGATAAATGATAAATCCAACACCAAAAGAATTTTCAATTCGAACCAGTTGCTCCTGTGATTAGCGCTTTCAAACAAACAAACAAACAAGCTCTTCAGCTTTATAATATTAGTATAGATAATTTTGACAACCCTAAATCAAAACGTAATGGCGACCATTTTTACAGTCTGTCCGCGGCTGTACTTTTCACTCAAGCAAACTTCGTGCAACCGAGTGGAATTTTAACGATGTATGAATAGTTGAGGTATTTGATACCTGGGAAAGAACCTTTTCGCAATATTTTTTTATATTGCCTTGATTATTAGTTAAAATGTTTCAGAAGATAGAGAATTACCTAATCACAGTCATTTTGTATTATTTTAAACATTAAATTGAGTAAAACTGGGCCAGTGAGATAGTCATGGTTTTGATTACGTAACGATTCACATTACGTAGCCACTTCTATATTTTGTAGGTTTTACTTTAAGAGATGAAATTTGATATGTAGTGACAGGTAAAGCGGGAATTGAAATAGGTACATAATCTGTGAAAATTTAAAGTCTAGCTGTCACTGTTCTTGAGATACAGCCTGCTGACAGACGGACGGACAGCGAAGTCTCAATAATAGGGTCTTGTTTCACCCCTTGATTACGGAACCCTAAAAATGTAGTAACGAGATCATGAAGTAAGATCATGACAGCTGACTGGTTTTTTTTTTAATTCCATTAGTTAAAACAAAGGGACAACGTACTCGCATTCACTTACAATATAACATAGCGTGAGGTCATTTACGTCCACTCTCGTTGGTAGCCAGTGGGGTGACCACAGGTCTTACAGTTTTCATTTTCATCTTTCAGTTCTAGTTTTAATGATTATAATGTACTCCCAAACGGAGAAGACATATAAATATAAGGCGTAACATATCCCCTGGCAATAAGTCACAAGCGTGTATATGCTTGTATTTTTTTAGTCATAAAAATGTGAGTAAGGATATAAATAGGTTATGGTATATTTTAGGCAACCTGTCACTATAAATAGTTACTATAGTATAGTATATCTCTCAACTTAAATCTTAAAACTATGCTAGAAGTGGCTACGGGACGTGAAATAATTATGGTTATGTCTACGTAACGTGTGCTCTGCCTACCCTATTAATAATAATAATTTAATAATAGATGGCCTTAAAAAAGAAAAATTACAAAAATCTGTGTCCACCCGTGCAAATGGCGCTAGTGTTGGATGAAAATAAAACATTTACTAGTGACAATATGTTACCTCTTTGCTTTTTAGTAGTTACATACCAGTACATCACGTTTCTATTGTACCTATGGAAAACAATTACTGACTGGCCATGTCATACAAACATCAATCTATACTAATATAATAAAGCTGAAGAGTTTGTTTGTTTGTTTGTTTGAACGCGCTAATCTCAGGAACTACTGGTCCGAATTGAAAAATTCTTTTTGTGTTGGATAGACCATGTATCGAGGAAGGCTTTAGGCTATATAACACTACGCTGCAACTAATATCAGCGAAGAAACATTGAAAAATGCGGGAAAAACGGGGGAAATTAATCACTATCCCACGCGGACGGAGTCGCGGGCACAGCTAGTATCTCATAACGCGTTTGAAAAAAAAATGTCTTTGTAGTTGTTTATCAACGATCTGTCCCAACTATGCTAAGAACCTGGCCACCATAGTCGTAAGTGAACCAGAGTGCGAGCGAGTGTGTGAGACAGACAGACATATGAATTATGTACTGTTACATACTGTTGTAGCTTTGGGCGCTGGCTTAATTTTCGTCGTATGACGCTGCGAATTGGAACGTTCAAGTTAATTTTAAGAGAAGATGCCATCTGCATGCATGTTGCGTTGGTTTGGGCACGTGGAGAGAATAGATGAAACAAGGGTGTGTAAGCAAATCTACAGTGTGTTAGGGCAAGTCGGTCGAGGGCGCCCTCAAAGAATACATATCGACTAGTACCCCAAGTGTAGTCATTACGATCAAATCCTACTTATTCCTACTTATATATGTGAAAGTTTGTGAGTATGTTTGGATGTTTTGGATATTTGTATGTTTGGATGTTTGGATGTTTGAATGTTTGGACGTTTGTTACCCTTTAACGCAAAAACTACTTAATGGATTTTAATGAAACTTTACAGTAATGTAGCTTATACATCAGAATAGCACATAGGCTACAATTTATAAAGATTTTGTTTGAATTTTCCAAAATATGACGATAGGAAAAATAATGGAATTCCGCAGTTTTCAATGTAAAAAGATATAAATTGGCATGCGGGCTGTGACTAACAAGATCTCTTCTGTGTTATCACGAATTTAACGCGAGCATAGCCGCGGGCAAAAGCTAGGTTAAAAATAAGTGAGAGTGACAATGGAAACTGAGGCAGCGCCTCCCAGCGACAACCGTCGTGATCGACAAAACAAGTAACTTTCCCATACAAACTGATACATATTAACGCAGACGAGAATGGCTTGTGTTTTGATCGTAATGATAATGACAACATCGACACTTGAGATACAGATATCTTGTAAGCGATCATCATCATCACTATTTCAGCCATAAGACGTCCACTGCTGAATATAGGCCTCCCTTTTAGACTTCCATGAATACCTATTATCGGCGACCTTTATCAAGTCGTCTGTCCATCTTGAAGGTCCATCCCACGCTGCGCTTTCTGGTCCATGATCTCCACTTAACACGTTCACGGACACAGGACCATCTCGATTTTTTTGTGATACGGCACAGAAATTCCCCATACAAAATTGTATGACGCCTGGGGACGGAATGTCCTATTGCTCAGTTTTGCTCAGCTCCCGCTGTGGCACACGGCGACTGAACGGCGGAATATGTATGCGAATCGTCCGTCCACAGACGTAGTGTCACAACACGAGAGCTGTCAATTTGTGCCTGAGAGAGGTAACTTGTGTGCACCAGTTTGAGTGCTTGCTGTGGGACTGGCGGGTTTGTGTTACTGCTAAAAACGGCACAGAGTCCTAAACGCCCTATAAATACTATGAAAAATATTCGGCTGTGGACGAAACTTTTGATGAAAATTAAATTCTCGTCTATAGACGTAATGCCATATCACGAGGGTTTTAGTTTACGTCTCTCGACGTACTGTCCGTGAACGTGTTAGCACTTTTCAACTCTTCTTCTCTTCGACATCACCGGAAGAAACGAAGAGGTATTTTTCTAACCTGACACTATACGGGGTTAGACATAGATTCCATTCTTCTAATACAAATAAGCCTTTCTCTAAATCCAACGGTCCCGGCAATAAGTCACCAAACGGCGGATCAACCGGGCCGTTATCAACTTAGTTGCGACCGAAAGTTGCCAAAAGTTGCGGCCGAAAGTTGCCGGTCAACCTTCGGCCCCTATGGCGATCTGTGGCGCTCTTTGTAAAGGCATTAAACGTCACGAAGTTCTGAAAGTTTGGGGATATCTGGACGATGTGAAGTGATAGGAGTGAGTCTTCAGTTGTTTTGAGATGGTTTAGTGAAATAAAAGTGATGCACGGTTTTTTGTTTGATATGAGCTCGTTGTGTTTCAAGCCAATTTTGGACATATCATCAGGAGTAACGGAGCTTTCAGCGCGATTGCTTGATGTAACTGACAGCGATTCACGACTAACTACATTTTCGCTATTATGTTTACTATTATAATTAGTCAAAAGTCGGGTAGGTAGCACACAATTTTTTCTTAGTTGGCTCTTACGACATTGGCGGAAGACATTTTATTGTTTTTAATATTGTAGTTAATATTAATTTACTCGTTGAAGTTTGAATATGAAATAAATAGATTTAATAAACACACATAAAACAGTTGTCAAATAAATTTTCTATTAAATTACTTAACCCTCATTTTGCGTCAAGTGTCAAAAAATAGGCAATATAACACAAAGTGTCATATTACGGCCGTGAACTTTACACCGAGTTGTAATATTAACAGCCAGACAGTCTGGGCAGACAAGGTTGTCTGCAAATAGCGGGAGAGCACTGCATTGATATGCATTTTTAAATTCAATAACAAATGAGATTTAAAAAGAAAGCACCAAATGTGTTGCTCTTTTCAAAACGGTTTGTACAAAATTAAATTGAGTTCTTCTATGGCAGGCCCCATAAGAGGATAGGAGTCGCGCCACTTCTCCATACAAACGTAGTCCCCTGTTTCCTCCGTGAATAATGACATTAGAGCAAAAAGATTTTTTATCGATTTTTCTAAAATTTTAATTTTTTTATTTAGAATATCGATAAAAGCAAATCGTAGGGGCATAGCCACAACAGATACAAATGTAGTGTAAATTTTTTTTTTTGCTCTAATGTCATTATTCACGGAGAAAACAAGGGACTACGTTTGTATGGAGCAGTGGTGCGACTCCTATCCTCTTAATTTTGATCTTTATTAATTTTTTTTTTAATTTTAGTTTCACCTGTCACGTTCAGAGATCAAACCTCGCAAACTAAATTTGATCCACTTCCCAATCTCCGATAGAATTGATATTTTGTACACTTGTGTAAATCTCGTGTGGTGTTGTGTCTTGAATAGCACCTCTCCATTTCTTCCGTGGATGTCGTAAGAGGCGACAAAGGAAATGGATTTAGGTATTCTGTAGGCAACAGGCTAGCAACCTGTCACTGTCATACCTGTACTACCTCTTAAATCTGTTTTCAAACCCAAAATGACACTAGAAGTGGCTGCGAAGCGTGAAATTGTCATAATCAGGGTTATGTCTATTTCACGTTTTGTGTGCTTATAACATAGGCGTGATTATAAGTTTGAATGTATGTATGTAAATCGGATGATAATGCAATAACATGGTAGTAGACTTGTGATGGCCGTGTTGGGACCATCTTCGATAGAGAGAACTATTCTATGGTTGGTCTAATCGACTTGAATTTCTCTGCACATAATATAGAATGGATGACACTAAAGTACAGTTGGCAAAAAGGTTGTATAGAAAATGTCACTTAGAAGTGGATCCAAACCGCGTAAAAGTCATGGTTTTGACCAGTGACCACCCATTTGGAAATACAGGTATGTAAGTATCCCAGAAAAATCATAGCTCCTGTAGGATAGCCCTAAGCCAATTCCTTGTCATAGAATCCCAACATAAAACTACATTCAATCTCGTATAAACCGAACAGAGCAATAAAGATGGCACCACAGATACAGAGAATAAAATAAAAGCTAAACGAAACATTCACAGCAAGCTTTAGCGCGGTTCAACGCCACGACTTCAATGCCGCCCTCTAGCGTCAACGCCGGTAACTAGCTCACCTGACACCAACAACGGCGGACAATAGCATAACCTGCTATAAGTCAGCGCATACGGGGTAGCATATAAGGCGTATATGTAAAGGTGACACACGGGCGCAGCCAACAGAACAGAATAACCAACGGATCTATATCTGGATCCTTAAAGTTTTTTAACCTATTTTTATATTCCCTAACGTTTTATGTCATAATTATCACATTTTGCCCTAAATCTCATATGCCATATTTTTAGTTTCCCTAAACATTTTTTAAAAACGATTTTTTAGGCACTCGGCTCGCTTCGCTCGCTATTTATGGTCATAAAATAAACCTAACCTAACCTATTTGATTTCTATTCTACCTAATTGACTCCTGAGTATTTTTGAATTATGGAAAATGATTATTATGGCAATTGATCGTTAGGGGTAATGCCCATTAGGACAAAACGGTTCAGGAAAATGATTTTAGGACAAACGATGTTAGGGATCTCGAGGGAGACCCATAACCAACGGCTTTATACTCTTCCGTAGATGTCGTAAATGGTGACTAAGAAAGCTTTCTACATTGCTATCAATCGTAGCATAATTTTCTATGCTTTAGGCGACAGATTAGCAAGCTCGCACTATTTTACCCTTTCTAAAATCAATCAACCCGTGTGGTGCCGGGTTAGAATAGCACCTTCCCCTTTCCTCCCGTGGGTGTCGTAAGAGTCGACTCTGGGAAAGGGTTAGTGTATTGTGGGCGATGGGCTAGCAACCTGTCACTGCAATATCACGTTTAATCATCTGGTTACCCTGAATTAGCTAAACGTGGCACTGGATTTTTTTAATTCATGTGCTCTGCCTACCCCTCATGGGAATACAGGCGTGAGGATATGTATGTAAAATCAATTAATACATACATCACGCCTGTTTACTCAAATGGGGTAGGCAGAGCGCACGAAACGCTACACAGACAAAACCATGAGTGGCCACTTCTAGCATTTTTTTAGGTTTTGTGCTGGCAGGTCTAAATAGTAACAGATTGTAGTGAAAATTAACGGAATTGCTCACGTTGTTTATACCGAGATTAGCTCGACATGTTTCGGATCAATCCGTGATCCATCATCTGGAGCTACGCGCCACGGCAGCGGACAGACGCGCACTATACTATACTATACGGTATAAACAACGTGAGTAATTCCGTTAATTTACACTATGAGTTAGTCTCACGGTAGTTTTATGTTTAAAGTAACAGATTGTTAGACCGTTGCATAAAAATATACTAGAATGGCTACTTTGAACCTTTTTATAGTGAGTTTGATATTGCTTTGGTTAGTAAATAGTATGTATGCCACAGTTATCAAATTATTTGACTGTGCACCAGAAATACAAAAGAAATGGAGAGGTTTGTTCTAAACCCGACATCGCAAAGATTTCAATACTGCAAGGTTCTATAAAACAAAATGAAGATCATCTCGACTTCTTACCCGTGTGTCACCTCCAGTCTGCCCGATACATAATGCATGTACAGTTAATCTTCACCGGCAAAGCTCTAACTTGAACCTCTGATATTGCGCCTCAACCTGTGGCTTAGCTATTGCTTCGCCATACAAACACAATTTTACTCTCCTTTAGAGCGTCAGAAAATTCTGATACTCTAGTTCACTCGAACGAGTGCTTTTGTACGCTGAGCTACAAAGGTTGTAAAGGCAAAATGTATGTTTAGGAATTCGATACCGATGCCTTTATAAACCTTATGTGAGTTTTATAGATACATCAAGCCTGTATTACCAACTGGGGTTGAAAGAGCACACTAAGGCTCAATTCACACCAGAAGAGCAGCGCAGCGCGGCGTAGCGGAGCGCAGTTTCAGTGTCATGAGAATTTCAACTTTATTTTCATTACAATAAGACTTATTATCGCATGAGAAACTCTAACGATGCGCGCGGATGCCCGCGGATTCGCGGGAATTCCAGCACATTCCATAAACAAAGCCGTGCGACTGCGCGAGCTGTCGCGGGAATGCCCGAGGATGCTCGAGTAGTCGCGACGGCCGCTGTCAATACATAATGTCAATATGTCAATAATTATGTAAATTCCAGCGACTTCCTACGCATTCCAGCGGCTTCTCGAGCAGTCGCAGGAATCCTCGCGCATTCTCCACGGAGCGGGTCGCTGCGCTACGCCGCGCTGCGCTGCTCTTCTGGTGTGAATTGAGCCTAAACACTACATGGACGAAACCATTTCTGTTTCTTGCTTCGTTGCCATTTTAGCATAATTGTGACGTTGCTAGCCTGGCGCCCAAAATGCACTTCTACCTACTTTCCTTAGTCGGCTCTTACAACATCCTAGGAAGAACTGGAGAGGTGTTATTCTAAACCCGACACCACATTTTGCGTTTTAGGTATGTTATCTTGAAATATCGTATGTCAAAATCTTATATTGACTTATAACTACGAAAATATCCAAGTTATGCGAAGAGACGAATAAAAAAATACAGAAATTATGATTAAATGTAGCATTTTGCTTTGAAGAAAGCATTTTTATTAAGCACTAGCTTTCCGCCCACGACTTCGTTCGCGTAAATTTCGGATTTTGAGGTCGTAGGTTTCTGAGCCTATTCATTACAAACGAACAAAGTTTTCCTCTTCCTTAAAATATTAGTGTAGAAGTGTAGATGCCTACATCTACACTTCTACACTAATATATATTTGGGTTTAGATATTTTACGGAATCCTCTTTTTTTTTTCAAAATTACTCGTGGATAATGTGGCTTTCGAATGGTGCAAGAATTTTTAAAAACGGTCCAGTACGGTTAATTTCTGAGCCTATTCATTACAACCAAACAAACAAACATACAAACAAACAAAGTTTTCCTCTTTATAATAATAGTGTAGATAGTGTAGATTTAACGCCATTTTAAAACAGTGTGGCTTCGGGTTGGGCTAACAGAGCGCACGAAACGTGAAATAGACATAACCACCATTTTGACCATTTCACGCTTTGCAGCCACTTCTAGCATCATTTTAGGTTTGAAAACAGATGGAACAGGTACTATAATAGTATTAGGTTGCTAGCCTGTCGCTAAAGAATACCTTAACCCATTTACTTAGTCGCCTCTTACGACATCCACAGAAGAAATGGAGAGGTGCTATTCTAGAGCCGACACCACACAGGGTACTTATTATTATCCGTACCAATATATAAATGTGAAAGTGTGTTTGTTTGTTTGTTTGTATGTTTGTGTGTTTGTTTGTTTGTTTGTTTGTTTGTTTGTTTGTTTGTTTGTCCGTCTTTCACGGCTAAACGGAGCGATGTATTGACGTGATTTTTTAGGTAGAGATAGTTTAGGGCATGGAGAACATAGGCTACATTTTGTCTCTTCAAAACCCCCCATTTCCCTAAAGTGAGGAGTGGAAGTTTTCAATGTAGAAAGCTATAAAATTGGTATGTGTGCTATCTCTGCTGTGATACCCCGAATATAACGCGAGCGGAGCCGCGGGCAAAAGCTAGTCTATAACAAATCAAAAAACTAGACACAAGTGCTACTACCCAGTTAGTTTTATGCGCATACGTCATAATTGAAAAATTTAGTACATACTCGTACCATCGCGAACAGGGATTGTTGAGCCACTTACCTATGTTTGTAACTTGGTCGTGTAATACTAACCCAATAGCTAACATCTGTCAGTCACATCTGCCATTGATTACACGTCTAAATTGCGAACAGTGGCAAGTGGCTCAACAATCCCTGTTCGTGACTGTACACAGTACTCACACTTGATTGATTTCTGTATTATATTTGTTTTGTGGTGGCGCACAAGACCAATAGCCAATCAGGGGCCACACAATTGCCACTGATTAGCGGTACGACGTGATTTGTTTTAATCTCGGTAGAGGGCGTTGATGGAAGTTATGTGGTTCCTGACAGTTTTACATACATACATACATAGCCTCACGCCTGCATTCCCAAGAGGGGTAGGCAGAGCACATGAATTCAAAAATCCAGTGCCACGTTTAGCAGTTTCATGGTAACCAGATGGTTAAACGTAATATTGCAGTGACAGGTTGCTAGCCCATCGCCCACAATACACTAACCCTTTCCCAGAGTCGACTCTTACGACACCCACGGGAAGAAAGGGGGAGGTGCTATTCTAACCCGGCACCACACTGGACACAGTTTTACATTTGCGTTGAAAGTCTTTTAGATATTTACATGCATGCATACATCACTCCCATAGTCCCATGTGAATAGGCAGAGCAAACGAAAGGCTTTATAGACAAAACCATGACTATTTCACGTGGACACTTCATCATATTTTTAGGGTTTGAAGTTGGCAGGAATAATTGAGCTAGGTTGCCTCTTGTCATCTGGTGATATCCACGGAAGAAATGGAGAGTTATTCTAAAACGCGGAAGCATTGCCAGATCAATTCCGTTAATTCGATTAATCGTACCCGAAAATGGGCAACAATTTAACACTGTAATCACACCTGAGATATCAATATAATCGGATCACCTTCAAAGGGCAAAGGGTGGCCTATTTGTGCGTCTGTACAATCGGACCCCGCCACGCATGGCCGCGCCCTTTCAGGGTCTGTGCGCGCGACTGATCCGACTGGCAACTGAACAGTAAGGCCAGACTATCCGCGACGGACTTTTTAGTCTGTGAAAATATGGTGAAAATAGACTGGAATTATATACAGTAACGCACACGACGCGCAAAAAGTCCACACAATGCATACAATCCAAGCAGACTTTTCAGTCGTTTCCTTTCTTTAACCGCTTGAAGGTTAGCAGGAAGAGATCCCTTAAGGGATATGTTCGCCTTTGTACTTGTGTTCTGTTTTGTTTGTTATTTTGACATTTTTATTCTGTACAATAAAGAGTTACATACATACATACATACATACTTTTTGTGCGCCCAGACTCTATGCAAAGTCTGTCGTCTGCGCTACGCCTAAGAGGTACACATACAATCATACGTACAATCACGCCTGTATTCCCAGAATGTTAGGCAAAGTAGACAAAACACTAGACAAAAATACATACATACATACATACATATTCTCACGCCTGTATTCCCAGGAGGGGTAGGCAGAGCACATGAATTCAAAAATCCAGT
>BHDV01065765.1:137145-154098 GCA_005406045.1 Adoxophyes honmai
GCGTCCCGCGAGAGGGTGGTACTGCCCCGGACGAGCCGGCCCATTCGCGCTGCAGCGACAACTGCAGCATGGCTCTCCCACTACACTACTACTAGACAAAAATATTACTAAGTATTTCACGTTATGTGGCTACTTTTAGGATACGTTTTTTAGGTTTTAAGGTGGCAAGTACAAAAGCGCTGTCGCCTAATGCATACCTAAACCCTCCTTAGTCGCCTCTTACGACATCCACGGAAGAAATGGATTATTATAATTCTATCCCGACACCACACAGGACTTCCGAAGATCGGTCGCATAAATACAACTTCCAACTTTCCCTCTTGACTTCAGTCTCAGGCATAGCAACCTCTCGAAATCTCTCTATTAGTGTTTAGTTTATTCACGAAGCCAAAAACCCAAACAGGGCTGCAGATTAGCCCGTTTCCGGTTCAACACTGTTGTAAGCCGCACTCCGACGCGCAAGTGGGCGATTAGGCAGAGATTAGACGTTGTTGAGATTCCCTTTGATTACTGCCGCCCTGAGAGTACAGGTTACCGCCTCCGTGAAGAAATAAACATGTACACATCTCTGTATCGAGATTAGCTCATGTTTAAGGTCAATTCGCGACCCATACATACCGTTCCAAGAAGCCATGGTAGCCCAGCGGTTCGACTTGTGGCCTCTCACGCAGAGGGTCGCGGGTTCGAACCCCATGCTCGCACCTTTGTTTTTTTCGGAATTTATGTGTGATATCGAATTTGATATTTACCACGTGCTATTCGGTGAAGGAAAACATCGTGAGGAAACCTACACACAGCGATGAAGTAATTCAATTTTGTGTGTGAAGTTCCCAAACCGCACTGGGTCCGCGTGGGAACTATACTAGCCCTCTCATACTGAGAGGAGGCCTGTGCCCTGCAGTGGGACGTATATAGGCTGGATGATGATGATGATGATGATGATGATGATGACTGTTGTAAGCCGCACTCCAACGCGCAAGTGAGCGATTAGGCAGAGATTAGACGTTGTTGAGATTCCCTTTGATTACTGCCGCCGAGAGTACAGGTTACCGCCTCCGTGAAGAAATAAAGGGATAACTCCATTTTTCCGTGGATGTCGTAAGCGGCGACTAAGGAAATAGGTTAAGGTATATTATTTAATATATCCTTATCCTTACTCCTTACTAATATTATAAGTCAGAAAGTGAGTTTGTTTGTTTGTTTGTTTGTTCCGCTTTCACGCCGTAACTACTGAACCGATTGCTTTGAAAATTTGCAGACATAAAGATAGAAGTCCGGATTAAATAATAGGGTACTTTTTATCCCGGAAAAATTGATGTTCCCGAGGGAAAACAAAAATATAGTTTGCTTGATAGATCGATATCAATCGATGATAGATCGATATCAATCGATGATCGATCGATAGATGATAGATCGATGGCGCTGTGTGTCATTTGAAACGAGAAGTTTTCTTATAGTTGTGCTTTATACCGCAATATAACAGAGTTCCACGCGGGCGAAGCCGCGGACGGAAAGCTAGTAATATATAAGGGCGACATCTGTCACTATTGTACCTGCCACCTCAAAACCTAAAATATATGCTAGAAGTGGCTATGAAACCTGAAATAGTCATGGTGTCCATGAAGCGTGTCCTCTGCCTACCCCATTTGGGAATACAGGCGTGATGTAAGTATGTATGTATTTTCCTATCGAGATTACCTCGAAATGTTTCTAGCCAATTCGTGTCCTATATACCGTCACCCCTCTATCCCATAGGTGAAGGCACACTTTGTTCCACTTCTTCCTGACGTACCTCTTTTGCTTCATCCACATTCATAGATACCGTCACGCCTCTGTCCCACAGGGGTAGGCAGAGACCACTTTGTTCCAATAACGATCCTGACACACCTTTTTTGCTTCATCCATTCATACAATATACCGTCAGGCTTTTTCCCACAGAGGTAGGCAGAGACCACTTTGTTCCAGTTGCTACGATCCTGACATACCTCTTGCTTTACCACCACACATCACCATACACACACCACACCAAATTCATACCTACCGTCACACCTCTTTCCCACAGAGGTAGGCAGAAACCACTTTGTTCTAGTTGCTACGATCCTGACGTACCTATTGCTTTATCCACATTTATAGATACTGTCATGCCTCTTTCCCACAGGTGTAGGCAGAGACCACTTTGTTCTAGTTGCTACGATCCTGACATACCTCTTTTGCTTCATCCACGTTCATCAATCTCCTCATACACGCTCGTCGGTTTCGGTACTCTTGACCTGACCTGTTTCTAAAACGTCCGCGATTTGGTCACGGAACGTCCGTCTAGGTCTTCCCCTCCTACTCCACCCATCCACATTCCCCGTATAGATTTGTTTTGTCAGTTTTCTTTCATCCATCCTCTCTATGTGTCCAAACCAACTAAACATAAAATAGACATAACATAACCAAGATTATGACTATCTCACGCTTCGCAGCCACTTCTAGCATTATTTTAGGTTTAATGGAAGAGGGGAACAGGATGTGGGTTAAAATGCGTTGAACTAAGCAACCGCCGGCCAGTTAGCCGCCCGACTGTACTGCCCGTAATAGACCGGCGTTTGGTATTCCGGACACGGAGGCGTGGCTTTTTGCTGTACAAGTGAGGGTACACAGGGAGCAGAAAGGGGTTGTTTTCAATAAATTTTTAAATCAATAAATACATACACTATGACTATTATGACTGTTTTCCCGTGGGGTACACACAGCACAGAAAAGGATATCGTTTTTGTAACCACGTTTAGCACACTTTAATATAAAAATTATGAGGAGATACAGGAAACACGCTGGCAACCTGTAACTATCTCCTGTCTTTTAGTTACTTATTTGTTTAGAAAAAAAAAATTAACTTGTATACTTGTAACTCGACACCTTACGACATGATGAAAGTGCAAGCATAATAAAATTGACCATTGTCAACCAGAGTATAAGACTTCATTGTTAACATTATAAGAATGAAGTACATACACATACATATTCTCACGCCTGTGTTCCCATGAGGGGTAGGCAGAGCACATGAATTAAAAAAATCCAGTGCCACGTTTAGCAAATTCAGGGTAACCAGATGGTTAAACGTGATATTGTAGTGACAGGTTGCTAGCCCATCGCCCACAATACACTAACCCTTTCCCAGAGTCGACTCTTACGACACCCACGGGAAGAAAGGGGGAGGTGCTATTCTAATCCGGCACCACACGGGAAATGAAGAATGAAGTCTTATGTTATTTTTCTGGTTTTTAATCTCAAATACTAAATTAACAGTTAATGTTGTTTTCCAAACTATCGACCATGACTGTTTGCCCGTGTTATTTATTATAAAGTAAGAAAAAAATAATTGTACTTTAGTAATCTTGAAAATTTTAACGTTTATTATTACATTATACTGTGGAATAACTTACCTCCAAAAATCGATACAAATGTAATTTCTCGTTAACTTTAGATAGTGGATTCACAGCACTATTTCAGAATCCCAAAATTCAGACATCACCGGCCACAAACTTTAAAAAACTATTGGCATTTTATCACTCCCTGTGTGCCCCCAGCCCAACCCGGATTATGTATCCCTCAATTTAACCAGAACTGGGATACAACAAACCGATAGAATTCCTAATTCATTTTCTTTCGCTTCCATATTGGTGCGGAATTTGTTTAGAATCCTGATGACATTTGCATCACAGAGGCTAATGTATGTCATTGTGTTTGAGGGCTTTGAAAGCTTGGCTTTTACTGGTTTAGGGGTCCGCGGGTATTCGATCCTGTGTAGTGTCGGGATAGAATAACACCTCTCCTTTTCTTCCGTGGATGTCGTAAGAGGCGACTAAGGAACTAAGTTATGGTATATTTTAGGCGACAGGCTAGCAACCTCTCACTTTTGTACTTCCCCGTCCCCATTTAAAAAATAGCGTGAAGTGGCCACAAAAAGTGAAATACTTACTCTTGATTTTGTCTATGTAGTGCATCGTTTCTTAACTTCGGGTCTCGACCCAAATTTGGGTCGCGGGTCATATCGAGATGGGTCACGAGACCCGCGGTGCTTTTTGAAAAACAAACCGCAATCACTGCATTTAATTTTTTTTAATGGTTGATTAGGTCGCGAGCTTCTATTATTTTTGAATTTTGGGTCGCCAGGCAAAAGGTTAAGAACCGCTGATGTAGTGATTCGTGCGCTCTGCCTACTCCATTAGGTATCACAGGCGTAATGTATGTAGGTATAATTATGATGATGTATGTAAAAATATACTATATATACATACACATACACATACATATTCTCACGCCTGTATACCCATGAGGGGTAGGCAGAGCACATGAATTCAAAAATCCAGTGCTACGTTTAGCAATTTCAGGGTAACCAGATTGTTAAACGTGATATTGCAGTGATAGGTTGCTAGCCTATCGCCCACAATACACTAACCTTTTCCCAGAGTCGATTCTTACGACACCCACGGGAAGAAACGGGGAGGTGCTATTCTAACCCGGCACCACACGGGGTCTTATTCCATCCACGGAAAAAATGGAGAGTTGTTATTCCAAACCCGACACCACACGGTTTCTGTCATCAAATTAGTTAAAAAAAAGCGTACGTCATTTTTTCTATTCTTAATTTTAACAGAACCCAATAAGCAAGCGACTCTTGTCACACTTTACCGGTTTTCGTTCCCGTTGCGTTTAAGCTAATGAGAAAGTCTAATGAATGTACATAATTCATTATTTTGTGCTTGAATTCATTATTTAGGTAAATTTCTGTC
Source organism: Adoxophyes honmai (assembly GCA_005406045.1). Taxonomy (NCBI): domain Eukaryota; kingdom Metazoa; phylum Arthropoda; class Insecta; order Lepidoptera; family Tortricidae; genus Adoxophyes; species Adoxophyes honmai. Next base: position 141,924 of record BHDV01065765.1, read on the forward strand.
CGATGGATGGGAAAGTTCAGCACGTAACTTTTAAGCATGCTTTAGTACGTTGTGTTTTCAAAAGTTTTTGCACGGTTTCGGAGTTGAGCCAAAAGTACATTTCGTAACTGAATAAATATATTCTGATAATGGAGATTGAAATTGGGTTAAGCAGTATCAGTCTATAAAGTTTGACAATTAGATCGAACATTTTAAGCACTGTATATGCGTCGTTTCTTTTGTTAGACAAAAAAAAGTGGGCATAAAAAATATTAAATTTTTTCTCTAATCTAAGTATGTGACGAGTGAAATAAGTGTATCAAACGTAATTCTAAACACTCTTGTGATAGAATACAGAAATTTAAAAAAAAGACCAAATAAGTGAAGCAATAGTTAACCTATAACCTCATATAGGTACAGATATGTCACAACAGTATACTTTTTCGAGTTCTAGCGAGCACTACGGACAAAAGAATAATTCCGTATGCACAATAATAAACAATAACAAAATATTTCGACCCAAGTCAAAAAAGACACCATAAAACCAACTCAAAAAGTAAACAGATAAACAAAAAAGAAAAAACACAAGTGCAAACAATGCACTAGGTTTGTAACTAAAAAAAACAAATGTGCTCGACATTTGTTTTTTTTTAGTTACAAAATATATGCAGACCAATGAAAAGGACCCTAAAAAGGCAAAATTAAACCAAAGTTCCATCCTGGTACCATCTACAGACTAATCCGCTCGTCTGTTTCCGAACGAATGCTTCCTTTCACCGACTATCACTCCTCTAACTGAGGGAGAGGGAAAACTTGTGGGATCTAATCCCAGAATAGTTTCATCTCAATGATTTCCTGCAATGCTTCTGTTAGGCCGCAAAAGGGACAGTTTTGGATTTAGGTATACATACATGAACATCTCGGGTGATGTATGTAGGTATGCGTTAATCTTTAGGTAAGACAATACATAAACATAACAAAAGAGCAAAAATACAGAATTAAAAATTACCTTTAAGCGATTGGCAAAACATGTGAGTTTAAGAGTACAAAGGACATACAAAGAAAGTCGAAAAAAAATACGATTAACCTAAATGTGAAAATGGTGCCGAGCTTAGAATAATCTATAATAATAAGCGGCGTCATTGCACTCCTCCTATCATCTCTACGCTGACGATCTTCAGATATACGCGGCAGCGCACGTTGACGATTTTCCTGACTTGATTGATCGTGTTAACACTGACTTGGAGGCCATACGGGACTGGGCGGCAAATTTCGGGCTAAAGGTGAATGCCAAGAAGTCGCAGGCGATAGTTGTTGGGAGTCCGTACTTCATCTCAAAGATGTCTGACCTGGTGGTGCCCGAATTAGTTTTTGACAATAATTGTATTCCTTTCTCAACTACGGTCAGAAATTTGGGCATCATTATGGATCAGACATTATCCTGGTCGGCTCATGTCTCGGAGGTCAGCCGAAAGCTTTTTGCTTCGATCCATTCCCTCAGACGCCTGCAAAACTTCCTCCCTGTTCACACCAAGATAGTTCTAGCACAATCTCTCCTTCTACCCCTTCTGGATTACGGTGATATTGCCTTTATCGACCTATCTGAGCAGCTACTCGATAAGCTTGAGCGACTCCAGAATGTTTGCATTCGCTACATATTTGGCTTGCGAAAATACGACCACGTGTCCGCTTTTCGCGCTCAGCTTAAATGGCTACCAATACGTAACCGTCGCAGCGTTCATGTCCTGTCGTTGCTTTTTAATGTTCTTTTTAAACCTCAATCCCCTTCCTACCTCGCCGAAAGATTTAGTTGCTTGGCCTCCGGTTCTGGGAACCGACTACGGTCGAGTAGCAATCTTTCCCTCGCTTTCCCGATCTCCATATCCAAATCTTATTCCAATTCCTTTTCCTTTCTTGCTGTCAAATTGTGGAATCAGGTGCCAATTGACATTCGACAATCGCAGACTGTGGCAACTTTGAGAAGACGTTTGGAGGAGTATTGGCTTGACAAATCGTCATAAATTTTGGTTGTTATGTGTCCTATCTATTTATTGTATGTTATAATATTTTATTTATAATATGGGATGTTATGTATTAGTTTATAATAGTGATAGTTATTTGTTTGTATTGGGATGTATTGTTTATGTATGAGATATATTTATTTATAATTGTCTGTTTATATTAAGTAGTTTTAGGTTTAACCTCCTTTTTTTTGTTCTCTTATTTTGTTTGTATGTCTGCTCGTTCCATTTTTTCCTGTCAGTCGCCCGAAGGTTAACTGGTAGAGATCCCCTCGGGGATAAGTTCGCCTTTGTACGTAAGTTACACTGTTGTTCTGTAATATTATTCTATGTAATTGTTTTATGTGCAATAAAGAGTCATACAACAACAACAACAACAACAATAATAATATCATCTGTCCATTACTTTCGCGGATATCGTAAGAGGTAACGGAGGGAGTAGGTCAAGGTATATACCTATATGGGCGGAGGGGCTCTCTTTAAAGTGCAGAACGCTACTTAAGAGGCCCCAAAGAGTGGTGGCTGCCCGAATGATTCGGGCTTACGTGACTGTGGCTTTTGCGGCAGCGTGTGCTCTTGCCGGTACACCTCCGTGGGAGCATGACGCTCTTGTAATGGCAGAGGTGTACCGGCAAAGAAAGGAAGCGCGGGCTGAGGGTCAGAACCCCGCACCACAGGAGGTAGCTCATTGGCGCCGCATGGCTGAAGGAAGGCTAAGGGATCGCTGGAAGAGCGTTCTGGAGAACGCCCTCTATGGAACCCACACTATAGGGGTCCTTGTCCCGTCTCTTGACCAGTGGCTGGAGCGAGAGCACGGTTTGGTGGGGTACCGCATGACGCAAGTAATGACTGGACACGGTTCCTTCGGTCATTACTTGCATAAAATTGGACGAGAGCCAAGCCCGGTCTGCCACGAATGCGGTGAGCCGGATGACACAGCCCAGCACACCTTTCAGGAATGCCCAAAATGGGCTGGAGAGCGTCGCGCCGTGGCAGACCTGACTGGAGGTGATCTTTCGCTACGCAACGTCGTAGTTACCATGTTGCGTGGCGAGAGAGAGTGGGAGGCGGTTGCCTCTTTTTGTGAAACGATCGTCTCACAAAAGGAGGCAGGGGAGCGGATACGTGAAAACGACCCTCAAGCGCATCCGCTCCGCAGAAGACGGCAAGGAGTGAGGCGACGGCGATTCGCTGTTCGTCTTATTCCCTAGTGGAGTTGGCCGGCGAGGGATGGGGATCCCGAGCCGGTAACACCGTTGACTCCATCCCTCTGAGGGGGGTACTACGTATAGTCCCCTGTTACTGAATTAGAGCCTTAGCTCATACGCTAGGGTGGCCGGAAGGCGCCGCTGGTGCATCCCTAGGGACCCCCCGACGCCACTTAAACTGGCAGGCAGGAACCACCGGTGGGTTTTTAGTGGGTATGCCTCCCCCGCGAGGAGAGCCCTACATAACCGTCATGTCGTCCCCGAGACGTGGCGGTATGCGCAAAGCATTTTCCCACCGACCAAAAAAAAAACGGTCAAGGTATGTTATGGACGACAGACTAGCTACTGCCACTATTACGTCTCTAAATTGTAAACCAAAAAAGTATGTTGAAAGTGGCTACGGAACGTAAGGATCCCTGTGGCGTTGGATGTTGGTGGACCTCCACAGAAAAAGAAGAGATGTTATACTAAACTCAACACCACATTAGTGAATTTATATCTATACTAGCTGGCCCGGCGAACTTCGTTCCGCCTTAACCAATTTTTTGTTCGCATGATTCCCAAATTTTCTCACTGTTTGAACCTTTCATAGACTACGTCATAAATTTCTAAACCAAAATAGACTAAATCCGCACAGATTCAGACGTGCGAGGCTGGGGTCTGAACCTCCGCTTGAGAGGTTGCAGGTCGAACCGCTCGCTGGCCATATATAACCTTTTGGAGGGCTTACATTCTTCAAAAACATGGTTAAAATTCCAATTTTTAAAGACAATTCATGTGGTGGCAGTTAAAAACTCCTAGGGATAATGGACTACGTCTTAGATGTAATGTTATGGTGCCATCAAACCGTTCGTAAAAAAAGAATTGGCCAAATCGGTCCAGCCGTTGTTGAGTTATGCGCTTACCAACACATTTTGAGACTTATTTTTATATATTAGATAATTACATTTTAATTTCAAAAGAAGGTAAAAACACATAGTTTTATCTATATTCTTGGTCGTACGGCATGCTATAAATGGTGTAAGTTTTTTTTATGACAGTCAACAATCCTTAGTTTCTTGCGAAAACTAGAACCAAACTTGCCAGACAATAGCTGGACGCCAGTAGCTCGTAATCAAACTCTCAGGATAGAGATTTACACCGTAGAAGTACCCAATAAATCGTCATTACTCGCTCCAGTGCGATTTAGCCCTTACTCTTTCAGACACCACATGACTTCTAATTTGCGGCACTGTAGGTTAATACTAGTCTTCCTTACGAGTACTTAGCTGGTTGAGAAAGTTCTGATTTATTTCCCGCAAATTCAATTGTAAATTTAGCAAGAACATTATACAGATACAGACATATTTACATACAAAACAACAAACAACTTAGCCTAATTAAATTAAACTAAAACTACCTACAAAACATACAATACATCATCAAAAGACGAGACTGGCATCGTCCCCAAGACGCTGGCCGCATTACCCCGCTGCACAGCTATCCCTAGCCTTGTAAATTTTAATTGAAGATAATATTTGTTTATTAGAAATGTCGGTTTTACCCCGTGAGGTGTCGGTCGTGTTAAAAACTACCTCTTCTTTTTTTTCGTGGATGTTGTAAGAGGCGACTAAGGAAATAGGTTAAGGTACATTTTAGGCGACAGGCTAGCAACCTGTCATTACTTTACCTCTTAACGTAAAACCTAGAAAATATTCTAGAAGTGGCACCGTAATGTGAAATAGTCATGGTTTTGTCTATGTACGATTTTTTATGATTTGTCAACCACATTTGGAAATAATAAGCGTGATGTATGTGTGTGTATATGTTTATTAGCTAAAAAAATTGTTTAGACTCGGTAATGCTTGTACTCAATCAATGAATTTCTCAATGAATATGTTTAATATAAGTAATGCAATGTATTGTTAGCAATTTTGACTTCTTTTATTTACGTTTTTTTTCTTTTCTTTTATAAATTGACATAATATGCTTGAATAATATAATTTAATTTAACGCAAACTGACATACGATGATTTATAATGATGATGATTTAGTTATAATTATGTACAAGTTTAAGTTACTTATAATTAAACTATTTTAATGGTTTATTAATGTGTGACTTCCAATTATAAATTGTATTAAGTAAATAAATAAGATATTTAGAAAATAACAAAAAATAAATAAAATTTGTACGCCTCACGGCAAGACATAGAGCTGTTATTTGTGTTTAAGATCTTTTGTTGTACCTATGTTTAACAAATAAATTTATCATTTATCATTTATCATTTAATACACCGTGGTCTTATTGATATTGCTTACGTTTTTCGGAGACATAATCTAACCAGATACGTTGGCATGCAAGTATCTAAAACAGATTATTAGAAATATTTAATTATGAGCTATGATTTAAGTATTCCTTGATCGAATGCAAGGGCATCTTAGGGCCATTGAAACAGTTTAAAATCCGCACCAATATATAAATGTGAAAGTGTATTTGTTTGTCCGTCTTTCACGGCTAAACGGAGCGATGGATTGACGTGATTTTTTAGGTAAAGATAGTTTTTTGTCTCTTCAAAACCCCCCATTTCCCCAAAGTGAGGGGTGGAAGTTTTCAATGTAGAAAGCTATAAATTGGTATGTGTGCTATCTCTTCCGTGATACCCCAAATCAAACGCGAGCGGAGCCGCGGGCTAAAGCTATTTAAAAATATTTTGCAGCAACCTAACTCTTCTTTATCTTTTAGCCGCATGTTTGTTTGACCTAAACAACACACAACTAACTACCGCGACAGTTCTGTGTCTGTTGAAAACTAAACTGACTAAACTGCATTACTGTCGGAAACATTTGTATACAAACTTGTAGAATATTTAGGAAGTAATTAGTGGACGGTGACTGTTATACATAGGGTTATACATAGGGTTGTACATAGAATGACTGGGCGGTTGTTTGACGAAGGTAGAGTATAATGAAGATGGATTCACAATAGTTGGGAATCTTTGAGATAATTTGTGGACCCTGGTACACTATTAGACATTTTTTTAGGTACGTAGTGAACTGGCAAAAAGGACATCCTTGTGCAGCCATTTTTTCCGAAAGTATAACAACTATGCGGTTGAAATTTGGTGGGTAGATGACATGTATTGTATTTTGTGAACCGTGAAGATTTTCAAACAGAAATAGAAGAATAAAAACAATAAATTTTGGTAGTGCCCCTACTTAGAGCTGAAAGTCAAAAATGACATTATTTCCTGTTTTGTAGCTACCTCTACCGTAATTTTGAGTTTAGAAACAGAGAAAAAGACACAGTAGTAACCCCATTTTGTGTGTATGGTACCAACGACCATGTATGACAGTAATCACTTCTTTTGACATCCGCGTAAGAAATGACACCTGTGAATGCGACTTAAGAGGGCGCACACATTTTTTACGAACGTAATTATAAGATCAGGCGGGGAAGAGAAATTCAGGTAAATAAACCCATACAGCCCTAAGAAACCATTACTATTTTTTTTTTTGGTTTCGCATTCTTCTTGGCAATGATGATCTTTCCAAAGTGATGGTAGACTCGAAAATGACGTGTAAAAGTGTTCTTAGGAGTTATTTTCACAAATAATGTCTTGAATATTTATATTATACATATACGCGGGACTTAATCACGATTTTATTTACATTTCCCGACGTTTCGGCCGCGTTACATCGACCGTGGTCACGAGTTGACTGAACCAGAGCACGACGTTTGTTTCCCAGCCCGGGTTCTTCGAACTACCCGCACCTGATTTTCATCAGTAATCGTAATTACGTCCCGCGTACATGTATAATAAATATGAGTGAGAATCGCGAAAGTTTAAAACAATACAATGTCTTGAATTTTGAATTTTGCGGATGGCAAACCATAGTAGTACTACAGGCGAGTCTCTAGGGATTATAGCACTAACTTTTTTAACCTTTTGACCGCCAAGGCGCGAAGTGAAACGCTGTGCTCCTAACGCCAAAGACGTGAGTCGGCTCTTAGATAATGCTTGTTTTTTTTCGAATGGTGCTGTATTATTTTATTTAAATTAGGTATAAAATAACTTACACTACCTATAAATAAAGTAAACCTAGAAAAAATGTTGCAGCGTTTTATATTTCAGTTCTTTCGCAATAACTTCGACGCGCCATTTAACGTCGTGGCGTCACGGGCACTGACTTGCGATGACGTGATATGGCGTCTTTGGCGGTCAAAAGGTTAAGGCCCCAGCTCCGCAGTACAGGCAGTGGGTCAACTGTAATTAACAAAGTGTCAGCAACTTTACTACGCCCAACTTTTTTACGTCCATTTATCTGTATCAAATTGACGTCTCGAATCTTTTAGTTGCGAAGAATATGCTCGTTTAAAGTTGCTTTTGTCCGTTCATTATGAAATGAGGTCATTTTTTATGTTTAATGCTTTACTTTGCCTTGATTTTGGGTGAAAAAGTGCTTTTGTACGTTCGTTATTTATTGCTAAGGGTTTAAAGCTGTTTGCAACTACATTCATTGACGATAGTAGTGTTGAAAGCTTTTTGAAACATTTGCATAAAAAAAGCAATAAGGTTTCGAGGCAGGTATGATAGTGACACGTAGCTAGCCTGTCGCCGAAAATATACCTTAACCTATTTCCTTAGTCGCCTCTTACGACATTCATGGAAGAAATGGAGAATTGTTATTCTACCCGACACCACACAGGAAAACACTACTTTATTATGTTGTGAAACCCGCAAATTCATAGGAAAAGTCTGTTCAGTTTTCACCGTCGTTTCAATATATTTTTCGGCCATTAATCCTGTTAATTCAAGTGGAAAATTACCAATTATTTTTCGGAGCCTTTTTAAAACAGTATTAATTAACCGTAAACAATAACTTGGTAAACAAGAAAAACCCCGACTTTAAAGTAATTATAATATATATTGGAATTTGGGCGATGGCAGGTGCCAACGAAAACGGGTGGATAAGGGGATGAAGCATTTTTTTCGTATTTTTAGGGTTCCTTACCTCTTAAAAAAGAACTCCTGTAGAATCACTTCGATTTCCATTTGCCTATCTGTCAAGACTCTTTTTCTCAAGAAATTTTTCATTAGGAATTTAAATAATACATACATATTACATCACGCCTGTATTCCCTAATGAGGTAGGCAGAGCACACGAAACTGACGAAACGTTACATAAACATAGAGATCCATGTTATGAATTACGTCGCTACTTCTAGTGACAGGTTGCTAGTTTATGGCCTAAATATACCTTAATCTATTTCCTTAGTCTCTTCTTACGACATACGGAAGAAATAGAGGAGGATCGACGAGTTTTGTGACTAAAATTACCTATAGACAATAGTATAATAATAATTTACTAGCGGCCGCCCGCGACTTCGTAGGTACGCGTACATTTCCGTAGGTACTTACGTGACACTTATCGTCACATTTTCGACAATTCACACAAAAACTATAAATTGTAGCCTATGTGTTACTCGGATGTATAAGCTAAGTACATTACCCGAAAGTTTCATTAAAATCCATTAAGTATGTAGCGCCCCAGCGCCACATACGTCGAATACCCGAACTAAACGATCCTACATCGCGCTAACGAATTTTCGACGAACGGTTGCATAAATACAACTTCCAACTTCCTCTCTGTGGACTTCGGTTCCCAGGCATAACAGCTGCCTGGAGAGAGATCTCTCTATTGGAGTTTTTCCCACAAGTAGTTGTGTGAAAGAGTAACAAACATCCAAACATCCACATTTATAATATTAGTAGGAAGCAGGATAATATACCCGCGGTAGGCAGCGACACAAAGCCGGTGCCAAATCCTCCCAGTATTTCATTAGAGCGCTCTTTACCCAATTTTCGACGCTCAATTTTAAATTGACAACTTTTCCCATTTCGTTTGTTTATTTTAGGCAAAGGAAGTTTATTGGGGGTTTTTAACCCGAGAATCTGAGGCTTTATCGTGGAAAAAGGGTGGAAGTTTGGAAAAACGTAGTGTTTTTCTTTCAGAGTTCACGGGTAATATTTTAAGCCGATTTTTTACTTCGGCAGGCATGTGCAAACTTGTGATGTGTATTCCCAGATGGACATTGCTGTTTTGGATTTCTTAGCCACTTTTGACGTGGTTTTTGAGGTTTTTGTTTAGACTTTAGAGGTATAATATTGACAGGTTGCTAGGTCGCCTAAAATGGACATCGATGGAAGTAATATGTTTTATTATTGATTATTGTAATGATATAACGTGTATTCGAATTTCTAAGAATAAATTTAATTATCGGTTGGCTAAATCAGCCGTTCGTATCAAATTTAACCCAAGAATCACAACTCAACAATAACAGGTCTCGGATTCGGTTTCAGGGTTGAGATTACATACACATTATCATCTAAATCATCATCATGTAAATTTGCGGTTTACTATTAAATACTTGAAACTGTTGCGCAGTCTGCTTGAAGTGGACTGGACATATTGTTTTTTTTATTTTTATTTAATCTGTAGGTATAATATTTTAAACTCTCGCGCTTTGTACACATTTTAAACTGATATGAAACACGGGTCTCAACGCGATATGATTATTTACCTTTATTACTCCGACGTTTCGACACGGGTTGCACCGGCCGTGGTCTCGGAGAAACTGTCCGTTGCAGCGAAATGTTAAAACGGAGCCACGGGTAAACAAACATTGAAGTACCCGAAAAAAGAAAAATTTTAATAGAGAAGACGATAATAGATATATTTGTTGCACCTCTTCACTGGCATCTGAACTCATAAAATGTTATGGGTACAAATATCTATTATCTGTATTTAATGATAAAAGTAGTTTGTAATAAATAATTATGTCGATGAAGCCCCGCTTCGCGGAACTTCCATTCCGCGTTAAGGCGCTAAAAATAATAACCGTTTAAACCGTAAGAATTATAACATTGCAGCCTCTGTGATATTTTAGTAACAAATTATAGTTTTTAACAAATCTTTGAACTCATCTCGAAGCTCATATCGTTTGGCAGCTGCCACCGTGGCTCCTAGATGAAGGGCTACGAATTAGCCCGAAATATGTCGAGCTAAACTCGATCTCAGACGTGAGTTATCCGTACTTTTCAAGATGAGTCTCACGGTAGTTAAATGGTAAAATTTTCGAACTTCCAATAATCGAACCTGCAATTTTATGTCAACTTTGGCACACCCCTGTTTCACATATTTTTCATCTTGCCACGATCGGGAAGATTAGTCGCGGGCCACCAGTCCACGGGATTATAGGGCGTTATAAAGTCAGTACAAAGCCAGCGCGGGGCGTTTCAGTCAGATTGTTAGATCGTAGCTTCAGTTCATTGGGTTTTGTCACTGGACGGGCATAAAATCGCGTTTATGGGCGACGGTTGATAGATGTGCACTGTCCTATAGCATGCCAATGGCCAACCAAAGTCAACGTATGCATGCTATATCTTTTTCAAACCCGGTTTTACTTCTTGGTTTGGCTTATCCAATCAATAAGGCGCAGCGCAGACGTCAGAGTTTTGTGCGGTCGAGTCTGCGCAGCCATAAATTGTCTGAATGGCGCGGTGACAGCTTCCAGGAATTTCCATTCAGAGTTTCGTGGAAGCTGTCACCGCGCCATTCAGACAATTTATTGCTGCGCAGACTCGATCGCACAAAACACTGTCGTCTGCGCAGCGCCTAATACGCCCGTTAGCCGTATTCTGTCGGCGGCCAATCCGCTAAATCTTCTTTGCTTATAGACCTGCTTAAAGTTACCGAAAAGTTTGCATGCAAACTCACGCACCCGAACGCATTCACGCACACAAATGCACACACGCAAATGCATCCCCACACACGCGTGCACGCAAAGCGCAAACCGCACTCAAAAGATGTCGTTATGTTACATTACTACACCGTTTGAGTAAGGTTACACCTTATAGTGAAATTAAACTGATCTACTCACCTTTTATTTTAGTGAGTCTCATTGCAGTTTTGTGCTTATTACGCTTTCCTCTTTTCAGAAGTACGACTTTGTACGAAAAGCCTTTTCAAATTGAAACCCCTCTGTAATTGGGCCGTAATATACCTGTTGGCCGTGTCCTCTCAGCACACAAGCTGCTAAGAACCGTCTTCAAAAAACGGTGACTAAAACTTCGTTGCTTACAGAGTCACATTGAAGTTCAGTGCACAAAAGTGTGCATGCGCTCACGCAAACGCACGTACGCAAATGCACGCACGCAAAAAATGCGCGTACACTACAAAATTTGCTTGCTAATGCACGCACCCGTATGCATTCACGCACACAAACCCACGCAGACCCACGCACGTACACTAAAAAATCCTCTCATAAAAACACTGTGACACCTTTTGAGAAAGATAACACTTTGCTCTTTTTACCAGACTCCGTAGGAAAAGCCTCTTCAAATTGAAACCCTGTAGTTGGGCCGTAATACACCCGCTAGCCGTGTCCTGTCGGCGGCCGAGCCGTAAAGATTAGCTTGATGGCTGCTTCCCTTGGGCTGTTTGGAAAATACAAAATGGCCGCGGAGTCGGTGCGAGGTTAAGGGTTGATTGCCTGAATTAGTATAAATGTGTAGTTCTAAGAGCACCAATATTTTTTTAATAATTTTAGGGTTATAAATAGGGTTGCCACCTTTTTTTTCTGCAGTTAAAGTACATTGGTTATTATAGGTAAGAAAAAAAAAGTACATAGTATCAAGATAAAGTACAATTTTTTTTTATGTTTAAAAACATAAACATGTAAAAAGCGTGTAAAAGGCGTGAGAATATGTATGTAAATTTTGAAAAAAATCTAATCATAAAAATAAAGTATTTTCGTGTACTTTATTGTTCTCATAAAGTATAAAGTACAATTACCTGAAATAAAGTACAATACTTTATTATAAAGTACGGGTGGCAACCCTATCTGTCGTAATTAGTACATCAGTAGAGTTATAAGCGATTTTTAGAAACTATTTGAACTTCTCATAGTGATGTAATTATAGTTAT
>BHDV01065766.1:6472-20712 GCA_005406045.1 Adoxophyes honmai
GCGCTGACCGTCGGTCGAGCACTGTTTCAAGCCTTACACTATTTGGCGTCAAAGTTGGCAAGGTTTTAAATACCGAGCGTAAGTTCGCGCATTGCTTTTCCATAGATCTACCTATGTGCCTAAAATCTTGCCACGTTAAAAACCGGGGACTGTGGCTGATGACGGTAGAAAAAAACGCGGAACTTTGACAAACTCGAATCTCTCTCAAACTTACTAGGTATCGTAGCATCCTTTTTTTAATGGCTTCCAACTCCAACCTAGCAATTTTGACAAGGAGTATGTATTTTAGGTACTCTTAAACGATGACTTAATGAAAACAATATGCCTATAGCCAAGTAGGTTTGTCTGTATATGGGACAATAAAATTTCGTTCACATCTAGTTCCTGGAATGCAAAGAATGTGCCAATGGAACTAGTTCAGGCCAATTATATTTCAGCTGTTGGTATAGTGGCGTTAAAAAAGCGGTCAAGTGCATTTCGGACTCGTAAATGAAGGGTTTCGTATATGTAGACCATGTTTTTTGCATTGATGATGATTGAAAATGCACTTTATTTTCTTCTAATTTACTCATCTAATATGGCTTTTATTGTATTGTATGACTCTATTGCACATAAAACAATTACAAAAAAAATACAAGATACAGGCTAACAGTTTCATGTACATACAAAGGCGACGGGGATCTGTGGCAGTTGACCTTTTTTTGGGAAAGCAGAAGAAAAGACGGTTACAATCCTCGTAATCTAACTTCGAACTATTTTAGTAGTGAGCGTGTTCGCGAATCGCTTTTCCATGGAAAAAGCGGTTCACGAACTTATCTAAAATCTTGCCACATTAAATACTGGGGAGTGGGGACTGTAGGTACTTTAAGCATGCCATGGTTCATTTGGACAATCTGAACAAATATGAATAGCACCTACAATTAAAACTTGTTTGGATACCAGGTCATTATGGTATAGCTAGGGGAATTGCACTATGCAGTGAGATCTAGTAAAAGGTCACTATGGCAAGCAGATGTTAGATTTATTCACTGTCAGAATATTAAATTTGTTATATGTCTGCTGCATACCCAATATAATCTACCCCCTTCTTCATTTTAAAAGCATGCTTAATTTTTTTTCTTTTCTTTCACCTCCAAAAAAAATTATTAACAACTTTGTGTTGCTTGTGCCAGTCATAATTTAATACTATTTGTGTTGTGTGATATTTTCCAAAATTTAATTGACCTAAACCAAAACTGAATATTTACATAATATTAGCATAGTGGCAAAAGCTATAAAAAAAACTCCTCAACTGTACCTAGCTTGTATAGCACTACCATTAATAGATAAGGGCTTTCATAAAAAAATCATAATGATAAAAAATACCAATTTACATAATGTAATTAAGTTTGCATATTGCAATGAACACCACAAAAATTGTTGGTAATATTAAAAAGTTCATCAATCATTACATAAAATGACTAATGACAATAACAAGAAATACTTGTCGGAGTACCCAGGGGTTCATCCGCCGACATGATCGGCAGGGAAGTAAATAATCTTCTTGTTGAATAGACTACGTAACACTTGTTTTAACTAAGCAGCGATCGACAGTAAGTTTACATGGATTACTTAAATTAAAAGTGATAGAAAATCAGAGCTAACGGGTTTGCAGATTGCTTTCTCTTCGGCCGTTCAACTCTGAATGACCTACCCTCTTATTTCAATCTGCGACCCCGTTTGAGTGTTGCCACTCGCTCTAATAAAATTAACGTGCTAAATGCAGCATAAGAAATAAGTAGCATCTCCTCGAATATGCAAACATTACATAATTCTATTCGAACAATAAATTAGGCAGACAATCTTATTCAATCTGAACTTTATCGTAATTAATTTCTTAAGGCGCCGTTATACTTATCAAGACTTTTATCATCATATTATGTAAACATTATAATACCTGTAATCTTGTGTAATTTTATTAAACAATTTATTTACTATGTTCTAAATCACATAGAAGGTTAAGAAACAAGTTCATATTGTTAGCTATATGCAAAGTGCAAACCACCTATCCCAATTATATTGTTTTTAGCCAACTCTAAGTATAAAATTGATAAAAATACAATACATAAAATAGACATGGCATTTAATAGAACTCATGGGACAAAAATAGAAACACATTTATCTGATTATGGCCTGAATGGCCAATTGCAATTCAATTAACAAAAACATATGGTGTCCGATAAAGCTATTTTGGCTTCTTTTAATCCCTCGTAAGCGTAAGACATGGATCCTATCTATATTTATGACAATCTTGTATTATTTTAATTTTAATCCGCATAGTTTGTAGTTATTGAAAAAAAATGGTCTAGAATACAGTATATTTTTAACTTCCCGCTTACAAAGGGTTATACTTTCATTGTACTATCACACCCAAATGAGCAAGAACATATTTCACCAATTAACTCTCCTTCAACGTTATCATGAGAAGATAAAAAATACATTATAATACACTTTTATGGTAATCGTTCTACAACTAGAAAAGTTACACCCACAACTTTTACAAGTTTTAACTAAATAATGTTTTATATGCTCTGCCTACCCCATTTGGAAATACAGGCATGATGAATGTATACATAAAAATACATTTTTCACTGTCTCTATCTCAAGTTAATTATAATTATGTATGTGTGACCCGACTCCTTAATGCACATGAAGCAGTTAGGTATATTACATTTTATTGAGTACTAGCTTTCCGCCCGCGGCTTCGCCCGTGTGGAATTCGGCTATATTGCAGTGTAAAGCACAACTATAAGAAACAAACTATATTTTTGTTTTCCCTCGGGAATATCAATTTTTCCAGGATAAAATTTATTTAACCCGGACTTCTAACTTTATGTCTGCAAAATTTTAAAGCAATCGGTTCAGTAGTTACAGCGTGAAAGCGGAACAAACAAACTCACTTTCCGATTTATAATATAGTAAGGATGAGTGGAGGAGTCAGGAGAATGGAAAAAATTAAGTGAATAATTATAAGTGATTCTCGTTTCGACTATGTGGGTTTGGTGAACATCATTTAGAGGTTATTTTTAAACTATCTGAACAAAGAATCCTAAATAAAAGAACGCTGACACAAAAATAAAATATACCATAAATGTACTACTTTTATATCTAACTAGAATCCTAGAAACAATACTAAAACTGGCTGCGAAGCATGGAATGGTTGATTTGTTGCATAGTTCGCAACTGATTTTGTCTATACAGCATTTTGTATGCTCTACCTACCCCATTTGTGGATACAAGTGTGATGATTGTATGCATATGAAAGTATGTTTTACAAAGTGGATTCAATTGTGACACACACAAATATGTGAAATTGAACAATGACTATTTTCCTATTCAAATTGTTGTTGTTTACTTTTGAATGTTAACAATATTCTGACATCTTCAAATGATAAATATAAAACAGAAACATATTTTTCTTATTTAAGATACTAATCACATGAAATGAAGGACTATTTCAAAAAGAAAGAACAATAAAATGAGATGTTAACCTGCAGAACTGTAAAAGTATGTTGAATAAAACAACTAGTGCTAAGGCATAATAAATGCAAAGTCATTGCGTTTATCATCTCTAAAAATATGAAAAACATCGTCTATTGCACAAAACTACGCAACGAATCGCTCATAACCTACAAAGAGGAATTAATTGTGGAGTACAGTTAGGTGATTCTGACTTACCCACTGCCGCAAACTCGTCGGGCGTTCGGCCGCCGGCCAGGAGCCAGCGGCACCAGTCGATGGTCTCCCACTCATCGATAGCCTTGCTGGGGTTCAGAAGAACGTCCAGCAGAGGTCCTAGGTGCTGCGGAGACCCACTCGCGCAGTCCGCGTGGATATACGCAGCTGCACCTCTCTTCCCCTTCTTCATCAACACTTGAGCGGTAGAGCTCGACATTTTAACACTTTAAATCCACCAGTACACAATGTACACATAAGCTACCGTATTATTTCGGTCACTCACGGAAGAAACACCATTTCGAGTTTTACATAAGGCAATGAACTGTGCCCCGTAACGCTCTCGTAGTCGACCATGGTGTGGACACGTCGAGAGAGCACTATCGATAGTGTGTCGCGGCCGCTATAATTCAATAATGAATTAGCGATATTAGATCCCGATAAAAATAACTTTCAATTATTTCTTCGAGAAATAAGAACTACAGACAGAAACAACCCGACCTTCCTTGTTTTTTTTTAAATTGTTACTGTATGCTGTATGGCAATAATTTGCTGGTGCTGCCATGATTAAAATATTAGCCAGCACCATTCTAAAAGAATAACCTTATTTCTTTTGAAATAAAATATGAATAAAATACAAAAGTATGTCAAAGAATGCGTAGAAATTAATATTGGAAAATTAAAATTCAGTGTACTCAATCAAATTTTATTGAACCAAAATGTGTTTTGAGAGTTTAAATTATAGGCTTGAACATTTTAACGAATAATGTGCACACTTAGTGTTACTAGCTAAGGAAAATTTTCGCTTAATTTTGTTAAACTTTGGTTTAGTAAAGTAACTTGTCGACACGATATGATGTGTATATTTTTCTTAATTTGATCAAAATACTTTATATGAATTGTACTTACACAGTATGCATCATTGCTATATCTATTCTTTAAAATAAAACAGTAATGAGAATTTGCAGCACTTTGACTGCCTTTAAGTACATACATACATACATACATACATATTCTCACGCCTGTATTCCCAAGAGGGGTAGGCAGAGCACACAAATGAGCCTTTAAGTGCGATGTTATAAATGCTATAGTATTATTGCTTAGGCCGAAAACTTAACAAATTGTGTAACATAAGTATGTATGTAATTAATCATGTAAGTATTCATATATAGTACGTGCATAGGAAGAAGAAATAGTTTGATTTTAGTCCACTGACGATAATCGGCGGTATTATTATTCAGTCATTGTAATTATTATGTAATGCAATATTGGGAGAATTACATGCTAACTATACTTCATCAACCTAAAATAGTGCAGTCATTTTGTCATGTTAAAAAAGTCACGTTATCTGAAAAAACAGTTAAATCCCAAATGAAAAAAAAATAGATACATAAATAGAGAGATGATTTTATGAAAATATCATTATATTTGATACCTTTAAATAAATTAAATTAAAACTAAATAAATTCACGAAAGGATCTTCATATAAGTAAACATTGAATCAAGCCAAAATAAATCTGCCAAGTGCGAGTCGGACTCGCGCACGAAGGGTTCCGTACCAAAAAAAAACAGGTTTTTTTTTGTATGGGAGCCCCCCTTAAATACTAATTTTATTTAAATGTAATTATTTACTTTTAAAGTAGATATTTAATTAAATATTCTGTGAGCATTATGAATATTTACCTGTTACAGTTATTTAAATAGACCTAAAACAGCAAAAAAAACACATTTTTTCCATGGGAGCTCCTCTTAATTATTATTATTATTTTGATTTTAGAATTTGTTGTTATAGCGGCAACAAAATTACATCATCTGTGAAAATTTCAACTCTCTAGCTTTCACGGTTCGTGAGATACAGCCTGGTGACAGACAGACGGACAGACAGCGAAGTCTCAGTAATAGGGTCCCGTTTTTACCCTTTGGGTACGGAACCCTAAAAACCAAGTAAGTAAATTGTTGTTTAGACGATATAGACTACCAAGTTATAAGCAGTTTTTCAATGTATGCTCATAAAGTCTAAAGCAAAATTAAAAGAGCGGACATCGAAATGTCGAAATTAGGTGCCCGCAAAACGTCAAAATAATGAAAATAAACTATCGTAAAGTACAATATTTATAACAGAAGGACAATATTCAGAACAAAAAGGTTTGCAAACTCTATAGGCGGAAAAAATGACTTATTAATATCAATATTGTAAATTGAGTCCTTATAATGGGCCGTTTAACCCCTTTCTGCCGTACTTGTATTTTTGTAACACGTTGTACAATGTGAGGTTGGCACAGTAATTAGTAATTAATTTGATATTAATAAAAAAAAACAACGAGAACAATAAGAATAGTACTTGTAACGCCCTAGCTCCACCTATCGTTGAATAGCCGAACTAAAATCGTGCCAACAAAGTTTCAAAGATCGATTGCACAAAGACAACTTCCAACGTTCTCTCTGTGGACTTTGGTCCCTAGGCATAACATCTTCCTGGAGAGAGATCTCTCTATTGGAGTCTTTCCCCACATACTCATAGAAAATAATATAGCTGAGTTGAAAGGACACAGCAGAGACAAAGTAAAAAATATGTAGTCCAAAAATATAGTCAAACACAGTTTAACAGTTGTTTGAAAGCAAGTATAATTTTTTTATCATTTTTAAAACTTTTCTTATATTATTAAGAATTTAAATCTAGTCTTGTGACATTTAGACCGACGAATTTTGACGTCAAATTAGATTTTTTCAATTTCTTAGTGTCTTAGAAATGGTAACACCAGTTGACGCCTGCCATAGAAATAGTGTGGCGTGGGCTGAGCTCGTCCATCTCTTTCTGTTGCTGTAAATAGTTCGCTTGCCATCTCGTTCACTTATTTTCCACGTACATCATTCCATTCTTTTCTTTCTTTCATTTCGTTCGTGGCATCGTGGCGTGGCGGCGTGTGCGTTGAAGTTGGGCTGAATGTGCAATTCTGCAAATTCTGCAATTCGATAAAATAGTTTAAGTCCGTGATTTAATCAATATTCATTGTTTCAATTCTTGAAGCATTGATTCCAAACTACCAGATTTAATTTATAACTAAAGTTAACTACGAAATAAGCAGAGCAGATATCAAAGCTACTATGGGTGAAGAAAAGAAGGTTATGTTTCATGAAATGGAGCTAGACGACAGGATAATTAAGGTAAATTTCACTATTTCTGCCAAAAACTACTTATGACAGCGATTATATAGTTGTTTTAGTAATTATTTGTTTTAAAATATTTAAATTTATAGCACGTTTGATTTTTAGGCTATAGCGCAGTTGGCGTGGTCGGAACCCACGCTGATTCAAGAAACTGCAATTCCCTTGCTGCTAGAAGGCAAAGACGTTCTCATGAGAGCGCGAACAGGGTCTGGGAAGACCGCGGCATTCACCATTCCAGTCATACAAAAGATTTTGCATCTAAATAATACTAGCAAGCATCAGTGTATCCGAGCACTTATTTTGTCACCAAGCAAAGAGCTATGTGGACAAGTAAGTTCAAAATTTCTAAATTTTGTTATCACATGGTTTCTGTCAACAGTATTAATGCGTAGAAGCCGAAGCATTTTATGAGCTCAGTAAAATGGTAAAGCAATTGAAGCTTATAGTATTTGATGAACCATACATAGTAGCCAGATCTTAATCTTATGCATATGTTTTAGATTGCTTCAGTCATAGCTGATTTAACAATCAAATGTGCCAGAGAAGTGCGGTGTATAGATATCTCAGCCAATGGAGACATGCAAACACAGAAAGCCCTACTCTCAGATAAGCCAGATATAGTTGTAGCGACTCCGTCCAAAGCTCTCGCTCACTTGAAAGCCAATAATATGAGGCTGAAAGATGATTTGGCAATGTTGGTGGTTGACGAAGCAGATCTGGTCTTCTCCTTTGGATACGAAGATGAAATCAAAGAATTGTTGGGGTAAATATGGTACATTGTCATTTTATTTATTAATAATTTATTAACCTGGACTTGTCTTTTTTGAAGCTTTTGGATGAAAAAAAAGAGGACTAAAAGTTTTAGCTAAAAGGTTCAGAAATGACAGCTTAATGAAGACACCCATGTGTTTACTTCGGTTTTAGCAATGTCATTTTCATAGAAATCAACATACATTGATAATGCATAAAGAAATTGCTTAAAACTTCTGTCACTCAAGTGTGGGGCGTTCGTTTTGCTCGATCTTAGGCCGGCCACATACATTCGGAATTTTTCCGTTCGGAATCCCGAATCAGAAAAACGAACGCAGTCAATCCATACAAAATCTATGGACCGCCACACACAGACGGAAGCTTTCCGTTCGGAATTATTTCGATTCGGGATTCCGTATGGACGGGCCTTAGCCAGGCGCTAGTGCGTCGCGAGGTGATCGCGCCCTGCAAATGCCCGTTTTTCGGGGGATTTTAGTCTCACGCGGATTTGCATACGCACGCGGGATTGTCCTGCATGCGTAAACTTGTAAATTACGTAAGCAACACATATACTTTTGACATTGATCATTATTGAACACATACCGTTACGCAACACTTAAAAACTGAAACTTAAACCTGCAAATGATTTGCAGCATGGAAGTTTACGTAGGTTATGCCAATCCCGCGTGCGTGAGCAAATCCGCGCGAACAATGCCACGCGTTCGAGCCGCGCCTGTGTGACGGAGGCATAAGTGATGGGATTAACCAATTTTATTATGCATAGTCATTGTTTGTTGATTTATATAGTATGAATAATTTATAAAAGTAATCACAAAAAACATGATTAACTATTTTTATCCATTTACAGCCCCAACAGGGGCTCCCTTACAACTGTTTAGTTACGAATATAGAGATGTATGGTATTTGCTGGGATTTTTAACCTGTTTACTTTAATTTAAGTGCCGGATAGTGAATTAGGTTAGTTGTGTATGTATGTTTATACCTATGTACTTGTACATATTTTAGTATAACACTTGTACTTTTTAGCAATTTCATTTTGGTGCATGTGTTTTTAGATGTTTTGTTTTGTCTTATTTTGTAATATTTTTTTGTCAAAGGATGGCAGGTTTATCATTCTCAAGTGTGTAAGTATTATTAATGTGGGTGTGTATTTAGCATTTTTATTATAGCATTCTCATATTGATCTATATTATTGCATGTATAATGTATATGTACTTTGTTGTATTTTCCACAGAAAAACTAGAGACCCATATATGTGATTTTTGATAATTTTTAGTTCTACTAGATTACAAGTTATCTTATCGCAATTACTTATTTTTATGTAATACTAAGATAAACCTGCACTAAACTTCTTTTACTGAGGGATAATTCTGATCCAATTCCAAACTAAATATACACATTTATATTTTGTAATATGTATGTGATTGTGATGTATCTTACAGAACAACTAGTCTTTCACTGCGGGAAACCATTCTACTGCCGAGTTTGTTAGGCAGGTTTATCGCAAGTCCTCTTATTTTTCAATTGCAGTTAATATTTGAACTCACAGCAAACATCAACACCATGAGTCTTTCTCTGCAGGATCCATTCTGTTCCAGAGATAGTCCTGGCAGCTAAACAGCCTCTCGCCATGTGAAGTCCCCTAATTCTTCAGTTGCAGTGTAAATTTGAGGCGGACACACTGGACAACATCATGCAAGAGCAACACTTCAAGCTCTTACCATAGCTCTTCATGCAAGACCATGAGTCTTTCACTTAGGGAGACCCTTACTGCAGAATGTTCAGGCAGGAAAAGGTGATCTCTCTGGGTGCGAGTCCTCTAATCCTTCAGTTGCTGGTTAAAACTGAACACAGCATCATTACTTGAAGAATAGATTGACAAAGACTGTACTGTTGCAAAGATTGTCCAGCCGCAAAAAGGCCCAGTGCTAGTCTAATTCTTCAATTGCTGGATAAAGCTGCCGCGGACATGCTTGACAGTGTATTATGCTGAGAAGAAAACAAATGCACAGATTTTTCGTGGGGGAAACCATACCCTTGGGAACTACCACGTGTCCCAGCTGTATGGTTTCTCACCGCGCGAAATCTATTAAACTTCCTGAATGATTGATTTCGTCCACTGCCCAAGGTGTTGCTCGCGCTAAGAAGAAAAGGGTGGAGATCGGGTCTTTCGCATGAGAATGAATTCTCTCCGTGCGAAATCTCTAAAACTCTTTGCAGCTGTCTGCTGTATATTTCACTAAATTGCAATTTACTGTGTCTGTATTTTACTATTTTGTTCACCTGCCATCCTTTGAACGGTTATATTTAGCTTGCTTGTTTCGCTTATTTGTTTGGGTATAGTGATTAGAATTTGACCCCTTCCTATCCACAGATTGTTCTAACGTTATTTTACATGTATGTAATAAGTACATTAGGCCCCTGGGACCGGGGATCACAAGTTTGCCTCTCGCGAAGACAGGTTCTTCGCTGGGTTTGCCATACAGTTGAGACGTTAATGACGTCATACCTATCAGTATGGTTTCTCCCCGCGCGGGATCTTAGATCTTCGATGTGGCAAAACCTCAAATACGAATCCTCCGAAATCTCTAAGTGGTACCTTACTGAAGCTGATTTACATCTGATGCATCTATTTTTCTTAGTGTATTAACTTCGTACTGGGGAGGATTTAAATATTTGATACTGATATTTAAGTTGCATATCTCAAGAACTACACAAGGGTTTACTTTTTAGCTGAAAATAAAGAGTTTTGGGATCATGATAGAGCAGAGTTTCCGTCGAAACAGAACGTCTCTTGGGATACTGTACTGTACTTGCAGCTGCCCAGTACGAACTCGCACGCGTTGCTGGTCTAATCGGGGAATTGATTATATCTTACTGGCTCCCCGCAGATTGCAGAAACTTTGTCGGACGAGAGTTCAGTCAATATCTCCCTACGGTCTCTGCTCTTTAACAGAGAGACTGACTGAACCATTAGTCGACTAAAAGCGTGCAATCTGCGGTGAAGCTTAGTCGTGTTAGAGCTAATTTTTCAATCACCAGATAAAACATATCTGTCCGATAAATGTTGGCTATCACTTTTCTTTTATATGACGCGATCGGCCCTTACTAGTTAAATTTGATTATAACAGCAGTCATGGTAAGTTACCAATGCTGTCTGCTCTTTTCAGCCATTTACCCAAGATCTATCAAGCAGTGCTCGCCTCAGCCACATTGTCTGATGATGTCTTGAGCCTCAAGAAAATAGTACTCCGGAACCCTGTGACCCTGAAACTTGAGGAACCAGAGCTAGCACCCTCATCACAACTCCAGCATTACCACATATTCTCGGAAGAGGACGACAAAGCTGCCATTTTGTATGCTCTGTTGAAGTTGAACCTTGTTAGAGGGAAGAGCATAATATTCGTGCGGACTGTGGATCGATGTTACAAGTAAGTTTACTGGCATTTTTAAACTTTTTTGTTCGGGTTTCATAGATGTGTTGTCATTACAGATAAATGCCTCATGTTTTTCATACAATTTTTTTCCGTTTTGGCTTTACCCACTGTCGTTTTTTAGTGGAGCTTATTTTCACAGTAATTGGTATTTTCCAACTTGAATCAACACAGAAACGTATGTGGGTTTAGGTTAAGTTTTTTTCATCCGGAAGAGTCAGAGTATCCAGAACGAGCGGATCTCTGTAGTCACTGTAACTCTGACGATATACTAATTGCGAAAAAGTGGCACATACTGTGAAAAAAGCTTCAGCAAGAAAACATAGTAATAAAAGCGAATGGGAATTATGCTAGTAAAAAATATCAATTTTGGGAAAATAAAGTATGTTTATTGTAATTGGTTCCAAAAGGGATCTCTGCCAGCCAGCCTTTATCACTGCCAGCCAACCTTTATCTCTGCCAGCCAACCTTAATCTCTGGCAGCCAACCTTTATCTCTGCAGCCTACATTTATCTCTGCCATTCAATCTAGCTAGCCAATATTATCTAGCAAATCAAAGAAAACCTTGTTCCCAGGCTAAAGCTATACCTCGAGCAGTTCAAGATAGGCTCGTGCGTGCTCAACTCGGAGCTGCCGGCGGCCGTGCGCTGCCTGTCCGTGGACCAGTTCAACCGCGGCCGCTACCAGATCATAGTGGCCTCTGATGAGAAGGCCCTGGAGAAGCCTGACGGAGGGATACTGCCGATTGAGGAGAGGCAGAAGAAGAACAAAGTGAGTGATCTGCCAATGAACACCTGAACCCACGATCTTTGTGATCTGTACCATGCACTTCATAACTGAGCTACCCTTAACTCGGCCGTGTCAACGGAATTCTGAACATATGAGTATGTGATTTAACGTCACTTTCCCGCAGGGGTACAGTCCCCGGCATCTAACGTGGCAAGATTGGCCATGGAAAGGCGATGCGCGAACTTACTCCCACTGCCACACTGCATACTTAAAACCTAAACAAGTTCGTTGCCGGGGACTGTAGCCAGAGAGAGACAAAAGATGTATCAAATGTCCGATGATCGGCGATGCGCAATTCCGCTTTGCCTCCATTATGTCTGTGTACTTTGTACAAAAATTATCTATCTAATACTTTTTCAAATTATTACAGAATGTAGATTAAGTAGTTATTTATGTCACTGTTCACAATTAGGCATTGAACACTTGTGGTTCATTATGAAAATCTTTCAGTCGATTTCATGAACTGAAATACTTCACAAAACTTTTCTAAACTTGTATCATTGTTACAGCAAGCGTCGAAGCGCAAGCGCGACAAAGAGTCAGGCGTGTCGCGCGGCATCGACTTCCAGCACGTTTCGAACGTCATTAACTTTGACTTCCCGCTCGACGTTAATTCCTACGTGCACAGAGCTGGCCGCACAGCCCGCGGGAACAACTCGGTGAGACCCCAGCGATATACTTACATAATTTACAACTTACAAAAACGTATGTTTAAATCATTCTTGTTCCAAAAAAAAACAAGTCGAACTAACAAGCACACACAATACACAAGTACAAAGACGATTATATCCCTTGGGATCTCTTCCTGCTGAACTTCGAACTTAAATTCTAGCTGTAAATTTAGAAATTACACACTTTGGGTGCCATATAATGTTATGATGTACTCTTTTTCCTTTGGAACGCGTGGAGATATTCATAAAAAAAAAAACTAGAAACAGTAGAACTAAATGCAAACTTTTCTTTATCAGAAGACATTTTTTTCACAGGGTTCAGTGCTGTCTTTTGTGTCGATACGAGAGAAACCTTTAATGGATGCTGTCGAGGAACACCTGTCCAGTGGACTCAATGGACAAAAAGTTTTACAGTAAGTAACTTTTGTAACATCATTATTGTCCATTATGATGACAGGTCACGATTTGGAGCTCAGAGTTCAGTGACAGGAATCGCCAAAAGATCTTTCGCGGGGGCTACCATATTCGTAAAGCCTGTACACCCAAGAATACGGTTTCTCACTTGTGCGTGACCTAACTTCTAAGTATTTACAAAGATACAAAGATTTTAAGTAGTGAGGCTATGTCGCCGTATTTCCATGGAAAAAGCTCTATACACTATACTTGAGCCAAGTTTTATTCTGGGGACTGTAGTTGTAGAAAACACTCAAACCCGCGCTGTGTCATAAGTAGGACGCGACTAACAATGCTTTAGTTTAGGCGACAGAACAGCACCGACTCTATTATACCCCTTTTATTTAATTTAAACTTGAAATTGCTTTCAATAATTTTGAAATTTGTCCATAGGAAATACGAGTTCGCGTTAGAAGAGGTGGAAGGTTTCCGCTACCGCTCGCGCGACGCGTGGCGCGCCGTCACGCGCATCGCCGTGCGCGAGGCGCGGCTCAAGGAGATCAAGCAGGAGCTGCTCAACTGCAAGAAGCTGCAGGTATGCTCTACCAGCTGTTAGACGGGTAGATAGATGTTTTGATAGATGTTTTATTTGTCACTGAGCGAGACTTTCATTGTCACGTTTTGATTACCTGCAACTTTCGGCCGTTAAAGCGGCCATGGTCACTAAATGAGAGCAAATTTACTGCACGCGTGCGACAGAGATAAATAGTAACGGGTCAACGCTTGAATTTCGCTGTGCTCTGCGAACGGACTTTAGTAGAATCAAAAGAATAAAAATAAATAAATTCAAAGATAGAATTTTATGGCTTACTTTTTCAACTGAAAGAAGTTGCAGGTTCTATGAACTTGCTGTTGGATAGATTCATAAAACATTACGGCTTAGGTTATGCATTGCAAGTAGCTTGCAGGTACGATTTACAAGCTGGTAGTTAGATAGAAAAAAATGTTATTAGGTTGGATGTATGTTGATGGAATGACTTTGTATCTCAACTGCTAGAAGCTCAATTCACCATCTGTTAGCTAACCAAATAGGTATAGGTAGTTTTTATGGCTTTCATGATTGCTAATTTGAAAAAGTACATAACTTCCACAAAACTTCGAAAAAGTACATAAATTCCACGTTGCTAGCCCTATAACTTGAAAGGATCACAGTACTTGGTCGCTGTTAAGCATTCATGTGTTAACCCACAAAAAATCGAGTATTGAGTTATGAATGCAGTCTTATTCTTTATGTCACAAG
>BHDV01065767.1:0-10823 GCA_005406045.1 Adoxophyes honmai
ACTTGAAGTAGAGGTTAATTGTAGTTTCTTATTATTGGATGCGGTGTCGTTTGTTACAGTCGTGCAAGGACAAAAAACAAAATACACACATAGTCAGATTGGTTAGTCAAGCAACATAAAACCAAGTAAACCTAAGTTACAAGTACACATTGTTGAAATTGTCTGTTTTATATTCGAAGTATCTATGTCTCGTTGGCATAAGTATTGCTATGGCATTATGTTTCTGACCATGTATTATACCTAATAACTCCACAATACATATCAACGGCTCCAGAAACCATAGACAATTTGCTGTTTATTAGGATAGAAACGCATCAATGATAGAACAATAAATTTCAAGATTTTTACGACATCTTACTATAATAAAAGTAAAGATCGCACAATATATGTTAAAAAGCGTTTTAAAAGTGTTTGCACCTTCATTCAAGCCCAACCATAACTTAAAAAAATTAAAACGAAACACCCAGTACTACTCATAGGCTAAAAAAATACAAAATTACCTACCTTTTAAGAGCAGCTGCCAAAATTCGACTCAATTGATCACTTTCGCTCATGATGAATGCGTCCACGCAGTAACGCATGCTACGACCAACAACAAACTTTAAGTTTGAACTCGTTCCCAATCCCTAATCGCAACAGGCGCGAGCGCGGGAGCGGGCGTTTTGACCGTTAACGCCAACTTCACTCATTACCTATTGACTTGCTAGGTTTTATTACTAAAATATTTGAATTCCGCGATAATTCTTCGGCATTTTTCAATTCAAAAACCTAGTATGGGACTATTTTGGAATTTAAAAACCTAGTAAGTACCGTTTACAAATTCAAAATCCTAGTATATACCACATTTGCTAGGTTTCTAAGCTTGGAAATGTTACTTACTAGTTTTTTGAATTTGGTATTGGCAACCATGAAGTGCACTTGCTAGGTTCGATGGGTCTCATAACTTCGCTTCTAATTGTGATAGGAATACAGGTGTTTTTGCATTCGACACAGCGCAAAATTTGGGGCAGATTCATCGAAAAAACGGATTTTGCCAAAAAATGTCCCTTGCTAGGTTTTGATTTGGGACAGCCGGTATGCCATAAAACATTATGCTTAAAAATTTATGGCTTACTTCAGTTATGCTTAATGATGATTATGACAAAAATATGTATGCTTATAAAATGTATGACTTCAAACTTTATGCAACCCGATATGGACCCGCTAGTAACCTGTCACCGTCATACCTCTCCTCTTTCAAATCTATAATTATGCTAAAAGTGTCTGTGAAGTGTGAAGTAGTCATGGTAACATTTTGCACGCTCTGCTAACACCATTCGAGAATACAAGCATGGTGTTTACCTATGTATTATTAAAGGACATTGTGTCGACACATGCTACAAATCTATATTTCACCTTAATTTAAAACATTGTATTCCACCGTCCAACAACCATTTGGAGCAAAATCGCTTCAAACAACCTGATTTACACCATCAAAAAAAGGTCCGAAAAAAATCTGAAAAATCAACTCGTTTATGTCGTTCGGAAATGATAGATGTCGTTACGGCGGACTAATTTATACGTAAATCGACGCCCGGACGCCATTCAAAATGTTAATTTATCACGAGGGATCTTTATGGATCGGGTACTATCGGTATTCGGATGGGAGCAAGGTGAATGGGAACGAAAATGGGGAAAGACCGTGTCAAAATGGTGTAAAACAAATGCCTGAGCTTTTGACTTTGGCCAGTATCTTGTTAGTACAGAAGTGGTGATATTTTCGGAATAAAAAGTAGCATAATGAGCATTTTTGAGTCTTCAAAGCCACGAAATGATATTACAAGGTATGTTGCAGAAAAAAAATATTTTGTTTGATCATGCAAAGTGTTTAGAGCAATAAATGCAAGGAATTAGTTTTGGGGCCCCATTTTATATGATGGTGGTGCGAGTGATATAATATTATCATAATGATACGAGCTGGCAAAAAAGTTTGCCAAAGTATTACAAAATTTAATTCTAGCATAAAATGTTACAAAAAATCCAGGCTTTCCACCTAATCAACAGGATAATTTATTTTCATAACCTGGAAGAGCTTGGAATATACAGGGTGTCCCAAAGTTATGGGACATGAAGGGGAAGTACCTTAAATATCGTAGATAGTGTATTTTGCTCAAAGAAGACTTTATCTTATTTTTAAAAGTTAGTAATTCTGCATTCATAGATTTTCTAAAAATTTCTTGCTTCGTCTGGGAATCAAACTGCCAAAAATGTCAAAAAAAAATCATCCTGTTTTTATGATGCAAATCGAAAGATTAGCTAAAAAATAATAACTCTGCCTAAGTAACATAGTATTTTAAAAGAAAGGAACAATGCGAAATTAATCAGTTTAATCAAATTAAAAACATACATGAAACTGTCGTAGTCAATTAAGTGGGTATTTTTGTGTAAATTAAATTAATTAAATGCTCAAAATGTGATCCGTCTTGTCTTACACAAATCGCCAATCTTTTAATGAGTCTGCTGCCTGTTGATCCACGGACCTTACCCCTTTAGATTTTTTCTTTTGGGGATACGTAAAAGATTATGCTATACAAAAAGCGATACGAGAACGTGGGCGAGTTACAAACAGAACTGTGCCATATCACATCGATGTTCACCATAAAATTATTAGAAAATGAACAGGCAGAGGACTCATTAAAAGATTGGCGATTTGCATCAGGCAAGAGGCATCACATTTTGAACCTTTAATTAATTAATTTACACAAAAATATCCACTTAATTGACTACGACAGTTACATGTATGTTTTTAACTTAATTAAACTGATTAATTTCACGTTGTTCCTTTCTTTTAAAATACTATGTTACTTAAGCAGAGTTATTATTTTTTAACTAATCTTTCGATTTGCATCATAAAAACAGGATGATTTTTTTTGACATTTTAGTCGGTTCGATTCCCAGACGAAGCAAGTAATTTTTAGAAAATCTATGAATGCAGAATTACTAACTT
This sequence comes from Adoxophyes honmai, assembly GCA_005406045.1. Lineage (NCBI taxonomy): Eukaryota > Metazoa > Arthropoda > Insecta > Lepidoptera > Tortricidae > Adoxophyes > Adoxophyes honmai. The sequence continues at coordinate 2,987 of BHDV01065767.1, forward strand.
TTAAAAATAAGATAAAGTCTTCTTTGAGCAAAATACACTATCTACGATATTTAAGGTACTTCCCCTTCATGTCCCATAACTTTGGGACACCCTGTATATCACACATTTTACTTTCACACTTCAACATCAAAAAAGTACTAATCAGTATTTATTGAAATCCTAAACCCACTCAAAATTATTGTATTTCCAATGAAAAAAAAAACAAAGCTCACACACGAAATTATTGGCTTCAAACTTATTACACCCGTATAAAGATCTCACTCACTCGGTCAATCTCACTCCAATCTCGAACCAAATTCCCGGAACAAAGACACGTAGTACCCGACACATTTATGACCGTCTCCGGGGATAGTTAACTGGAATGGCTCATAAACCTAAAATAGATACATCCTAAACACTTAGGGCCATTGTTTACTCTATATTATGTTTCTGTTTAAAGTCCTGACCTACTTGTAGACGATCTGTGACATCGGGTCCTGTTTACTTGTATGCAGTTCAAAATCGTCAGGAAGGCCGTGTGGAAATTTCACTTTCACCTGTCGTTTTATACTCACCAACTATCACGTCTTGATATTTTGTATGCCTATGTTTAAAAATGGGGTAAATACCTATTACACCTACAAAACCAGACGAAAGGGCTATTATAGTGACAGGTTGCAGGCTTATCGTCTAAAACATTATAGCTTGATTTGATAACAAACGTTGCAGGCAAATTTTAATCCATTTATGAACTCCATCTATCCATCTCTCGATTCTTTCTTCCGCTAAAGATTCGATTTAAAAACATGAGTTGTCGGTTTAACATTATAACAAACAACAACAAAAACTATTGCAATTATGATTTTAGGTTTTTACCTTTGGACTCCTAAGAAAAATTCAAATTTTGTCTAATAAAAACAAGTGTAATCTTAAACGAAATGGAATATAGTTGCTTCTTACGACATTACAGATAAAATGGAGAGGTGTTATGTTGATTCGACACCACAATATATTGATTGGGACAATCTGTACCTACCTACGAAAATTAAAATAATTTTGGCCTTAGAAATTTATTCAAATTTCGTATCTAATTTATTCAAGAATGCAAGAAACCTTGTAATACCTAACTTTGCTTCCCATTCATGCCATTTGTAATAATAGTATATTATTACAACGTAATTAATAACGCGAGACAGAACTTTAGATAAAATTTATTACTTATGCTGCGTCTGATCCATAAATTATCGTGTCACTTAAATTCGAGGCCGTAAAACAAGCGACGCATAGGCACTGCATCTAAAATGGTAGAATTTTATATTCCAGTATACATTTATTTCCTTAAATTAGGTTTTTTACAATATGAATATAAAAAGTAAAATACAAAATGCAATTACAAAAAATAAACACAGTATAAAAAACCTAATCTAGAATGCCGTCGGCAGCGGAGCAAGGCCCAAGCTACCGGCGGTTAGGGCTGCAGACTGAGGAACCTCCTGACGATGCGCGCCGTGTCAAGGAGTACCGCCTTCTGTATCAGACCCTTGAGCCAACCGTCTAGCGAGAGTCTCCTAAGATGGTGGTCGAGACTCTTCGCTATGAGACCGTTTGCTGTGACGACTATCGGTACAATGATCGTCGAATCCACATCCCACATGTCGGTCACCTCGTGAGCCAAGTCAAGGTACTTGCTGAGTTTGTCCTTCTCGGCCTTCACGAGGTTCTCGTCATGGGGGATGGTGATGTCGACGAGCACTGCACGGCGCTGTGATCGGTCTATTATCACGATATCAGGCTTATTGGCAACAATAGTCCTGTCCGTGATAACAGATCGATCCCAGTAGAGCGTAGCACGACCATTCTCAAGAACTGGCGTCGGTGTGTATTTGTAATACGGCACTTCAGATTCTACAAGGCCGTATTGAAGAGCAAGTTGCTGGTGGATAATTCTGGCTACTAGGTTATGTCTGTGCAAGTACTCTCCGTTGGCAAGATGAGAACAACCGGAAATAATATGCCTGATTGACTCACCGGGACGGTGGCATGCCCGACAAATGTCGACCGTACCGTCCTTCAGGATATATTTCCGGTAGTTATTCGTCTTGACAACCTCATCAGCAATTGCACAGACAAAACCTTCGGTTTCCCCAAAGAGGTTGCCGAAGCGTAGCCAGTTTACCGACGCGAGCAAATCTACATCAGGCCCATGTAGGGCCCGGTAGAAGCGCCCGTGCAGCTCCTTGCTCTTCCATACGTCCATGCGATCTTCCGTGCTCAACACCTTAGGTTTACGCCAGTTCTCAGTAGCCAAGGAGAGCGGTGTGAAGTTTCTGTCAACTGCCACAACATCGCGATGCAACGCGCACTCATTGTGAAGGAAGTATTCCCTGAGGCTGCACACCTCGCGGTTGTGAAGGTTTTTGGTATTCAAAATACCTCGACCGCCACATTTCCGCGGGATGTACAGTCTCATTACAGATGAGCGCGGGTGCAACATGCGATGTGTTGTGAGCAGGTGACGGACTCTTCTATCCAGGGCGTCCAGCTCAGTCTGAGTCCACTTGAGTACGCCAAAGGAATATGTGAGGAGTGGTATCACCCAGGCATTCAGAGCTCGGATCTTGTTGCCACCTGACAAAAGACTATTTAGTACTTTTGTCACGCGGCAAAAGAAACGCTCCGATACCGCCTGTTTAATATCACTATCCACGATACCCAAAGACTGTGACATACCCAAGTACTTGTAGCTTTCAGCTTCTGAGAGAGACTTGAGAGTTATTGTCTCAGAAAGTTGGAAATTCGTAGAATTCACAACTTTCCCCCGTTGTACATGCATGACCGCACACTTATCGACACCAAATTCCATCTTGATCCCATTACTAAAAGCTTCAGTAGTTTTTAGTAACTTTATCAAGTCTTGGCTTTTTGGTGCAAACAGTTTCAGGTCATCCATATACAATAGGTGAGAAATAATCTCACCCCCTCTCAAAAGCTGACAGCCTAGCTTGGAATCCCTCAGTAGAGTACTGAGAGGGTTCAAAGCTAGACAGAACCACAAAGGACTCAGACTGTCGCCCTGAAAGATGCCTCGCTCAATCCTTATAAAGTCCTGCGGATCAATGAGACCATCTCGGTTACCTGGCAGACGAAGAACTGTGTTCCACTGTCCCATACACGTGCTCAAAAAGAATCTTAAAGTTGCATCAATTTTGTACAACTCTAAGACTCTCTTCAGCCACGTATGAGGCACCGAATCATAGGCCTTCTTATAGTCAATCCACGCAACCGACATGGTCCCCTTGGTCCGCCGGATATGCTGGCCAATGGTCATGTCAATGAGGAGGAGCTCTTTAGTACCACGGGACCCAACCCTACATCCATTTTGAGCGTAGGCCAAAATGTTGTTTTCAACAACGTGCGAGTTTATTTTTGCTCTCAAAATGGATGTAAGGAGCTTGTATAAGGTGGGCAAGCACGTGATGGGTCTGTAGTTCTTAGCTTCCGTGGTACTACCGGACTTATAGAGCAGGAAGGTGACACCAGTGGTTAAGAAAGATGGTAGAGAACCGGACACAAGAGCTTCTTGGAATTGCGTAGCCAATCGCTCGTGCGAACAACGAAACCATTTAATCCAGAAGTTATGCAACCCGTCCGGCCCAGGGCTTTTTATATTATTATTATATTATCTAGTATTTGAATTTTTTTGAGGCTGTTACTTGCTGTGTAAATTTTACGAAATTTGTTCAGGCTTGGCCAACTTCTAGCGATTGGTTCGTCTTTAAAGGCCAGTTGCCATAATTATCTTTGTGTTTCCGTTTTTACTATTCAGTTTCATGGTACCTACTACTTTTAACTGCGTTCCAAAAAAAAAGTAGGATTTATTTATTATTGCTTAAACCGATAAATGCTCTTGATTTTAAGTATAAACCAAACAACTCAAACATGGTTTATGAAAAAAAAAAGTTAAACCTTTTTCAGAAAATGACCTTAAAACAGTTCTAAAATAACAGCAAATTCATTAACAAACAAAAACATAATATATCCATATTATGGATGATATAAAATTAACATTATATTTATATCACAGTCACGCTCTTTTCCTGGCCCCGAATTCCTCCAAAACAAACGAGCACACCTCTGCCACTAATTCTCTGATTAATCACTTTTCTCGCGATGACGGTTTAATTTCTTTCGCTTGATTAGAAAATGATTGAATTAGTCCTCCACGTCTCTAATTGAATGCAAGTGATTTTTTAATTCCACTGCGAGACATGAAAAGTGTTATTTGAATATATGGAAAAGTACAGAATACCGCCTCCACTGCATGTGTCGTGTGGTGTCGGGTTTAGAATATCGCCTAGCCATTTCTTTGGATGTCGTACTAGGCAACTAAGAATAGGTTAAGATACCTAATATATTTTCGGCGACAGGCTAGCAACCTGTCACCATAGTTTACCTGGTATTTAAACCTAAAAATGTGTTACAAGTGTTAATTGAAACGTGATTTTTTTAGCTATGTAACGTTTAACACGTTCCCTGTGAAGCTGGCAGTCAAAAAAATAGTCCACACGTGCAGTTTTTTATTTTAATTCATCTGGGTCGGAATATTTCATTACATAATAAGTCCCCAGGCACCCCATATGCACTATTACCTACTATTTTTATCATACGTGCAAGCAAATGAATATGATCCAGATCACACGTGCAGATTTTGATCAGCTCATAGCATCAACAAAGGGCAGTGCATCATATGTGCCGCACTCACGTGTCGTCAGTGCCTCGAAATGCACCACATGTGGTGCATGCACAGGGAACGTGTTTGTACTTCTCTGCTTACGCTATTTTTGAAAAATATATGTCATTACAAACACACACTTATATCACGCCTGTGTTCCCAAATAAGATAGGCAGAGCACACGAAACGGGACACAAACAAAACCATAACTATTTCATACTTCGTAGCCACTTCAGGCATAATTTTAGGTTTGAAAACAGATGGAAGAAGTTGCCAGCCCATTCCCAAAAGCCTACCTAAACCTAGTCACCTCTTACGAAATCCATGGAAGAAATGGAGAGGTGTTATTCTAAACCCGAAACCACTCGGAACTTTATTTATGGAACTTGTTTTAACTTCACAGATGCGGTAGTTACTTTTGAAAAGCTTATAGAATCGTTCCCATACATTCATCTCAAGCGGAGAGTTTTGTGGTTTCAGGTACTTTTGACTTTTTCCAACACATCCCCAATTTGATTACTTAGGCTCAATTCACACCAGAAGAGCAGCGCAGCGCGGCGTAGCGCAGCGACCCGCTCCGTGGAGAATGCGCGAGGATTCCTGCGACTGCTCGAGAAGCCGCTGGAATGCGTAGGAAGTCGCTGGAATTAACATAATTATTGACATATTGACATTATGTATTGACAGCGGCCGTCGCACGGCTTTGTTTATGGAATGCGCTGGAATTCCCGCGGATCCGCGGGCATCCGCGCGCATCGTTAGAGTTTCTCATGCGATAATAAGTCTTATTGTAATGAAAATAAAGTTGAAATTCTCATGACACTGAAACTGCGCTCCGCTACGCCGCGCTGCGCTGCTCTTCTGGTGTGAATTGAGCCTTACGGAACGTGTCTAGGCTTTACGTATTTGGTAACTTTCGTATTAATGTAACGTCATAACATAAACCAAAAACCATAACTTACCGCTTAACTAACAGTATCATCCTTCATTACGGGGCACAAACAAAGTAATCGCTAGCTTATACAAAGCTTCAACTAATAAGCCCTTTTAATTAGTACATAGCGGTTAATTAACTATTCGAGGATTAGCCTAATAATACTATATGATCATAAACGCTTTTGTAAATGTGATTTCATTTAAACATTGTGATGTATCTTGTGTGGATCATGAATTCGCGTATTCTTAAAGCGCCTAAAAAATAGGTTAAGGGATAAAATAAATGTAAGTAACGAGGGCAATAGCGCGAACACAATGGTAGCGCGCAGGACGCGTTTAACAACAGCTTCTGCGGCTTCTAGATGATGGGCTACGGACCAGCCAGAAACTAGTCGAGCTTAAGAGGATAGGAGTCGCGCCACTTCTCCATACAAACGTAGTCCCCTGTTTTCACCGTGAATAATGACATTAGGGCTAATTTTTTTTTCATTAAATTTGTATCTATTGTGGCTATGCCCCTATGATTTGCTTTTATTGATTTTCTTATTTTTTTATTTATTTTATTTTATTTAGAATATCGATAAAAACAAATCGTAAGGGCATAGCCACAACAGATACAAGTATAATGTAAAAAAAAAATTGCTCTAATGTCATTATTCACGGAGAAAACAGGGGACTACGTTTGTATGGAGAAGTGACGTGACTCCTATCCTCTTAATTCTTTTTACAATCTACTACAGTCTTCGTCGATATTTGAAGTACTAGGGGTAAGTTTGCTCATGGCTTTACTTTACAAAAAGCGGCCAAATTAGATGCCGGTGACTGCGACATTAATGTACTAAACCACGACCACACAAACTACAGATTTTAAAACTCCACATTCCTACATACTAATTGAAAGAAACTAGTAGTCCAAATATACTTATACCGTCTTAGAACATTAAAACAGGAACAGTAAAACGAAAAAATAAAATTTGTAGTAAATCTTTCTCGGTATAAAAACGTAACAGTGGGGGGTAATGATGTATATTCTATCACTCCAAAGTCTAACTCGACATATGTCGCTCAATTCGTTTTTATAAACCTTAAATTGAACTGTAAGTCTAAGGAGATAAAATCGTGTTACGCTCCAATACGAGAAAGTAAAGGAGAGTTACGCACAGACTTATATCTAAATAGATACCGCGAGTTCTTGGATTTGTATGAAAACCAAGCGTGCTACTTTTTCTCTTCCTACTGGAACGTCACATGAGCGCTTTAGTGGTGGGAATTGAACCGATTTAAAGGTGACGCCGCCTTATACAAGTTGTCCTGTCTCTAGGCAGTTAAACCTAATCTAAGTGATACAAAACCAAATGAAATCGCGTCAAAGGAAGAGCATTGCTCTCTCTTTTGGCTCCCTTTTTGCCTACCAAGTACATGGGTCAATATCAGATTTTGTCCCGCAATTTCTAATTTCTTTGGCGCAATTTTTTTCTTCAATATAAGCAATAAATGAAATGACATACGTTGTAAACGACTGAATTTCTTATGTAACTATGTTATTGTGCTGAAATTCAGTCGTTTACAAGGTATATTGACCCACATACACTTGCATCATCTATTTCGATATAAGTCTGTGGTATTACGCAACGATAATTCGATTTTAGAAATTCAAATTTAGAATTGAAATGTAGGCAATAAAGTTTTCGTTTGATGTTTTTTTGTTACAACTCAAGTTATTGCCTTTTCTGACAAACGCTAATAAGATAAATAAGATGGGATTGTTGTAAATGTGGCATCAAAGGGAGTTTTGTTTATTTTGGATACGTAACGAGGTTTGCTTGATAACCTACTGTCTCAGTTAGGAAGGTTGAGGGATGAGATCTTGAGATGATTAACGTTTTATATTATGTGTGTCATTCAAACCTCTACACTTACAGCATACAAACAATTTCGCCTATGTTCCGAAATGAGGTCAGCAGAGCACACAGAGCGCTACATAGACGAAACCACGGCTATTTCACATTCCGTAGCCACTTCTATCATAATTGTTCTAGCATAGGTTTTAAGTTGGCAGGTAAAATCTAGTGACAGATTGCTAATATCCATCCCTTAAAATATACCTTAACACGTTCACTGCGGCTCAAAATATTGCTTACTTTCAGCCAGTGCGATAAGAGGTCTTTAGGCCTTAACTGTACCATTTTT